>OMKZ01000665.1:3315-16746 GCA_900302535.1 Neoniphon sammara
AAACTCTCCCAATCAATCGTTGCCTTTCCGCCTGTGGTTTCTTCCATTACCCATGAGTGCCTGCTCTGTTGTGTGCACACTAACCAGAGCCCTAATCCATCAGGGATACATTACATGGGAGCCCCAGACCTGGCCAGCAATCCCCACTGCAGATCTCTGTATGCGGGACCACTCCTACACTGTGTATACAGGTGACGTTATACAGATTGTCTCTACTAGTCAACAGCCAATGGATAAAGTGACACTGACCTCTGTAACAGTTACATAACGCTGCACTTTTCATATTGTGGAGGTGTATTGGGGGTGAGAGAGCATACTGGTGGGAGAATGTCAGAAAGAAAACTATGAGCAGCATTCCATAGGCCCATTCATTCATTCATGAGAGGGCTAAGCCCACCATATGGACCCTTTGACTGCTCAGTACACTGTGTAGTGATAAGGTCCATATGCCGGGCTACAACACCATAGCTTTAGTCTTCTTTTACATTTATCTTTTACTTTTACCAGGCAGTAAGTCTCACTAGGTGTGCAAATTTTTCACACCATGTCACATATTATCTGCCCTGATTAGGGGTGTGAATCTTTGGCTTTACAGAGATTCAGTTTGATTCATCATTCAGTAGTTGCCGATTCATTTTAAGATTAGAACATATTTTTCTTTTTTGGAATGATTCAATTCAGTTTGAATGGCTAAACTACAATTCCACCCAATAATGCAATTCAGCACTTTTAGACAAAATTTTATATCCATTAAACATATGCAGTAATGTAAGACTGTGCTTTTTCTTCAGAAAGTCAGAAATTACTTCTGTACACTTGTATCAAGCGTCTTGGAGTAGGAGTGTCAGAGGAGGATAACCACAAAGACAAAAAAGATATTACTCTTATTTGTCAAATCAGATAAATTACTTAAACATCATTCTAAAACAAAACAAGTTGCAATTGATATTCTGTTAGATTATCACTTTTTTTAGCAGATCCATGCAGTTGAATCAGCAGAATTTCTAATCATTACAACGATGCAATGAATGAATCATTCCGACTACCAGCTCTGATGAAGATCTTGAGGCACACTTGAGAATAGCTTCAACCTCCTCAGTGCTATACTATGATTAGATCTCTGCTTGCATCATCCTAAATACAATGTCTGACTTACTGCTGAGAATCAGGTGATCTGCTGGAAGCTAATTGGTTGCAAATCTTCCTCATGGGTGGCTTTTAATCTTGTGCAGTTGTTTACAATGACCTGCAGGTGTGTGTAAAACACACTGACTGACTCAAACTCAACTACTTAGAACTGATTAAAATACTAGAGGCCTAGAGCAAGGAGTTATGACACATGTCGCCATGATAATAGGTCTACTTAATGGAGGCAAAAGCGTCAAGACACACTGACCCTGTTCTCAAGCCTAGGATTGCACAAAGAGCCAGTTCTAAAGGATTAAACAAACTAAATGTCAGGTCTGTGTGAAGCAATGCTATCGTGGCTCACTGTAGCACTGGTGTGACTTGGAGTGGAAAGCAACTGCTTGAGCTTTGTCACAGGTGTGGAAAACAGGTTCTGCACATACATCAAATTACACTGTCCGTGCCAAACAGCAGCAGAAACATTGGTTTCTCTTTATTTCTGAAGAGGCAATTGAGAGATTAGACTGGATAACAGAGAAGCTAACCGACCCCTGCGTGATTCAGATAGGAGCTATGCGATGGCGTTATGAACAGGGCATTTTGAGGAGAAGCCAATCCAAGGCAGCTGAGGAAAATAAACTGAAGAATGCCAACCATTGTCCTTCATAACAGGAGTTTTATGATGACACAAGACAACACAAGACAAAACATGAGGTCACTCTGGACTATGGGGAACTCAGAGTGCTGAGAACTAAAAAAAAGAAAGAAAAAAAAAGGACCATATACAAAAACACACAAACATACTCGTAGCATCTTTGCATGCAACACTTCAATACCCACAGTCAGACAGTGGATATGCAAATTAACTATGACAAACAAATGTATGCAGGGGAAGTGCTTACTCTTCTTTTTTCAGGTTCAGATAAAACCAGGAGCCTAGGGGTGTAGAGTCACTCCCTTGAGAGAGTAAAAATTAATAATTGGAGATGAATAAATGTTAATTGAGTTAATTTCTCACTATAAACACATGCATACTTCTCTCTCTAAATCCCAAATGCAGCAACAAAACACACCTCTGTGAGAGGTAAAAGGAGCTGTCAGTCACATCTTTATTCTGATAACACAGAAAGTTTATAATAATGACCAGTACTACTTTCAAAGATCTCTTGTGAATACAGGATTTAGTTTGGAAGCAGGTTTAATCCATGTCTGAGAAACAGGCAGTCAGAATATTCCCTTCTATGATTTAACTAGCCTGCTCATCATAGCTGTCAGAGGACAAGAGGCAAGGGAAGAAGACCACTTAATAACCAGTGGGACATGTCGATGGGAGGATTCTCTTTGCAACCCAGAATGCTTTTCATCTCTAAGTAGTCTGGTGCCTGTCTTGGGGGGTTGGGGAGTGTTTCTCTGGTGTATGTGAGAATGCCTCTTTTCTTTTCTTTTCTTTTCTTTTCAGCTGCAGGTCTTTAGCTCCGTGGGCGTCGAGACGCCAGACTTACAAATCTATCATGTTAATAAGAAACGAATACAAACAAGAGAACACAGCATCCCAACAAATATAGTGACAAAGTGAAATCACTAAGCTACTTGTTTTGAATTCCCTGTGGCCAAGTGATGTGAGTTTCGTGTCTGAAGCAGCAGTAGTTATGACTGCAGGTCACAGAGAAGAAAGGGAAGCTGTTAAAACGAATAGGGAGCAGCACAGAGGCACAGACAGGCATGGCTAACAATCCTTTTTTTGGTAGCTTTGCATAATGCCTTGGGCTAGTGAACGGCTGAGAGAAAGAAGAAGAGGCACTATATTGGAGGGAGGAAGAGAAAACTACATATAAACAGAAACAGGCAAAGTGAAATTTACAGAAATGCAAAAGAGTGAAAGTGACTGAGAGAGAAGGTGGTGGCGTGTGCATCAGTGTGTGGAGTGAGTGAGAGTTACACAGACAGAGGGAGAATGGTCTAGTGCCTTGCACAGCACACAGGCACACAGCTGCCCACTGACAGAATGGAGCTCTAATAGGGCCTTTTGCCTACAACACAAAGGCCTTGCAAATGTGTGCGTCTTAAGCACACACTGGAGCACAGAGTGATCCCCCTTAAAAACCAACTGGCCTTAATTGCTTCCATAAATTATGGCTATCCCATATCCAAAACAAGTCCCTCTTGTCTGTCTACAGACTAGCCTGTATCTGAAACAACCCCATCTTACTTAAGATAGCTGTCAAGTGGAACAATTACTACAAAGATTAAAGCAAAAAAGTAATTATCTCGAATGGAGGCAGACAGGGTGAGCTTGTGTTATCTGCTCCTTCCAAAGAAGATTTGAGAAAAATCTTCTGTTGTCCAATAAAATCAATAAGTGCATTAAGCAATATGTTTATATATTAATTTAATAAAGTTTGTTAAAACTGCCACAGTTTTAAACATGAAAGCAAGAAACTGTCATAATCATTTAAAATATTTTACCACCACCATTCAATAGTGCACAGTAAAAATGTTCAGACCTAATTTCTCAGAGACCCAAACAAGCCATAGTGTGCGAGGCACCCTTATCAACATCCCCTCTGTAATTAGATACTAGAGCTGGCATGTGATTAAATCTTCACCTGACTTTCTGCTTCGCTTGCAACCTGAACTTCAGCAAACACCTTGCATTTGTGAGAGCATGTTGTATGGGCTTAAAACTACTGCATTTCCTGTGTTGTTAATAAAACTGTCTACCCATCCCTGTAAGTCAAGGACAACTTCTATTATGGTGGCTGCAAGACACATTTCCAGGTATTTCCAGTTGGTACAAAACCAGTTCCTCTTGGTATATCGTTTATAGTGTCCACAAATATCAACCAACTCTCATGCATTATTAGAGAGGGCAAAACACAGCACAGACAGTAACTTCCTAACCCCCGAAGGGAGAGCAAACAATCCTGACAGTTCTGTAGTCAAGTGCAACATCTGTCACAATGCTCCATATTCAGCATGGCTTTCATTTTGAAATGCTGACAAGGCAATAATGCAGTTGTAAAAAGGGGTATGTACATTATGAACCGTGGTCAGTGATTAAAACAAGACCACCAATGCATCAGCACACATAAAAGAGATATTTTCAGAATCTCATGCATTTTATTGACTTCGAAAGAAAAACACATATTTTAATGAAGCCTCAAAAAAGTAGGTCAATTATGCTTACTAATGAATTTATTTAAAAAAAAAAATCATATTAGTTGAAGAACAATGGGTAAAAGAGGTTGACATGGGTTCACCCCTCACTATGTCTCTGCCAAGGCATCAAAGCAATGAATGAACTATAACACACTTAATAAATTGATTTGACACTCCCAATAGGCCTACCAGCTTCTGTCCAAGTTATTCTGTCTCAGGCCCATATCTTTGCCCCGCATACAGAAATAAAAAATAAGGAACAGAGACAGTCATGGTTAGACCTTGTAAGGATATTTTAAAAAACTGCTCTGCTAAACCACAAACATGAGGTGTGATGTTAATTACCGATACCAGCTCATGGGGGATATAACAAAACCTGAAATGTGTTGTGGAGATTGGGGAGTGATATGAAACCAGGCCTTGTGACTCAAAGCACTTCTCTCAATCTCTTCACACAGGTTGTGGTGACTGGGGAGTGAGTCAATATGAGCTGCAAGGTAACCACACTGCCTCTCCACCTACAGGTTTCTGACAACAGCTTTATCTTCAGTTAGAGGTGGAGGGGGGTATAGTGGCTCAAACAGTAGGCTTTGTATTAATATGCATACCAAAATGGGTTGTTAGGCAGAGGATATTCATAAAGCAATAGGTTGATAGCCAAGCACAGCATACAAAACACAGCAACTTATCTCTCACTCAGCTTTTCTCTCTTAAGAGGCCATTAACACTACTTGTAAGCAGTTATCTGGTTTAGCCCAATAACGCTGTAATAACGAAGTCAATATGACATTCAAAGCACTACTACACGCCACAAGTTTTTTGTGCCAACTAGAGCAGAGCATGAATGAATAAGGCAACGCTATAACTAATAAAACTGAATGGGGCAATACTAAAACTGCAGCTTAGCGCGTATTCAACAGAACATACACAAACATTTATCTTCTTTGACGTACCAAAACAGAGTTACAACGCTGTCATGTCATTTCTTATTAAAGAAACTCGTAGACACTAAACTTTTCCACAATGTTATCAACTCTGAGTGCACACAAACGACAATAAATGATGATGAATGCGTTAACACGTGTATAAATATAAGATATTTGGACCAAAGCCTTACTACCTGGCCAGAGGAGAACCTTTCGACGTTAAGTCATCTTCACTTCTGCAACAAAGGACCAGAAAAACACAAAGTTTGTCCCTCCTGCAGCCGCTGGTTCAGCGTCAGTGCAGGACTGAACAGGACTGCACGAGACCGAGGGCTCGCTCCTGCGCTTTAGCTTCAACATTGATTGTAACAATATCCGCGTGCAGCCAAACCACTTTAAGGGGGGGAATAAAGGGAAGAGTAAGCGAGTGGCACATTTCTGCATGAAGAATGACGACCAGGAGTGTCATAACAATTTGAAATGTAATTCAAACTTGGTGTTATTGCTATTCAAAACGCAAAATAAATAAATACATTTTAAAAAGCACACAATGACACTTAGCCCAAGCCTTCAATTACAACCTACACACCCATTCCGACTTGGTATGGCCGCTGCCGTTCTCCCTCAAGCATTAATAGTAATCATCATTTACTACGTTGTAATACCATGCATTTCATGATTGTTAATGGTGCAAATCAACGTATTAGCATTATACTGCTACTAGGGCTAACAGAAATAACACTTTTTTTTTTACCTACTGTCTTCAATAAAGTTGTCAGATTTTTTTTTAAAATGGTCCAGAAATTAAAACACTAATGTATAGTTGAAAGCAAAACAAATGACCCACAAATCAAAAGAGAAAGTGGACAATCAATAATTAATCACCTCATGGACTTAATGGACTTATGCATGATGTTGTAAGATAGCCAGTCCTGGTAATCATTTAATACTGAAAAGCCATGCAGTGTGAAAATCTTTGGACCTTGGAAAGGGCCTGAAATGCTGCGAAGGAGGAATCTTTCCCACTTCCACATTGGCTCTACTGCCATGGAAAACTGCACTGCTACATGGTGGAGTAATTCAATCAGTCCTCAAAAATCCTATTAAGAGACCTTCAAACGTGTTTCCAAGGAGATGGAGTGAAAAACATAAATATTTGCTGTATCACACTTGAGAGGCTAAAATGAAAGCATGGTATTCATGGTGGCAGGGCAGCAAAAGGGCTAAGGCATTAAGTCTAAAACCTTTGATTAGGCTGACATTATGAGTGGAATAAAGGAGTAACTTCACACAAGAGCCAGCCCAAACGCTATGAATGTGCTGATGATATGTCTACTGTTAAGTTATATACAGTAGCCTCACAATCTTATGTTTTATTTTAGATGGGCTCTTACAATATGGATGACAATATAATCATTTTAAAGATGACTAACAAAAATGGATCTTCCCCCTGTTGACTGAAAATATAATCGTTTAAGGTTTTGAATTCCTGGGTTAAGACCTTGACTGAGTCTGTAAATTGGAACATGCCTCAGAAACATTTACTCCACATATGGCTATATCTGTATCTATAGTATGTAGATTAACAGATGAACATGCATGCAGTTTCTCAGGGCATATTTTACATAATGATACTTGCATGATACCACAATTAGCCAGTGACATCTCTTCATTTACAAGTACCTTCACTAGGAGAAAAATAGTGATTCTTTTGAATGGAGTCTTTCACCTCTGTAGCATTTGCAGGATCCACTGTAAGGAATGATGTTGCATGGAAAAACTGACATTAGAACTCATGACCTGACTTAGGCAAACATGATTGTGGTGTCTCAGTTTCTTAGCAACAGCACCTGTGCAAGGGAAATGAGTGGGCTGTATGCAAGAAGGGAACTTCAGTCTATAATGCAGTCAAAACTTTGCAGAACAGTGACATTGTTCTTGTACAAAAACAGGTTTGAATAATTCTATCAAGATGTCTAGTCTCTAACAGATTGAGAATGTGAACAGAAGCACTTTTGATCACAATGAGGGAGAGGGTATTTCATTGAAGCTGGAGCAATATCTCATTTCATGGGAAAGTCTGTGTGAGAGTTGTAAACGTGGGCATAATATGCACATCCAGGCAGGATTTCCAGAGCCTTGTAAATTTCCAGGCAGTAATTCTTGTAAAGCTTGCATGTGTTTACTCAACAGCATGCCTCAGCATCGACTGCTCCCATTGGGCCACTGGCCCAGATTCCAATTAGGGACCCAGAGGTTGGCGGTTATTAATGACAGCGTGTTGAAACAGGAAATGGCAGACAACCTTCTCTTACAGAAAGTCCACGCCTTCTGTGTATTCGTTATGACAGTGGTTCTCAGTCATGGGCGTCGGGATCCAGACCCCTGCTGAGTTTTAATTCTCGTCATCTAATAGGGGACTGATTTCCACCAGGGATGTCAGATGAAGGCAATTAACTATCTGGTAGGATAGAAAAACAGCAGTGCTCTAGGTCCCAAGACCAAGAGGCAGAAGTACACTGTTAAACTAAATACTGGAGGTGGGACAGAAATAACCTTACAGACATATGGAGAGAGGGTCATCAATCTGTACACACATACAGGCACGTGTAGATAAATCGACCGATAAATAGCTTTCTTTTTATCATTACTGTCTGACCAAAGAGACACAACAGAAACAGCACAAACAGCCTTGGGTGTGTAAAACTAGTCAAGTGGGTAAGTGTAAGTGGGTGCACAAGGGTGAAGAGTTCAAACATTAAAGGCTCCTGATGCCACAAGACGAGGGAATCTACGTCAAGGCATTATTTCAAGGTCCAGAGGGAACTGATGCTAATCAGAGATAAAAGGTTTCATGTGAAAATATTTGATGTTATCCAAAATTCAATTACGTTACTTCTGTATCAGCTGTTTGGGTTGTTGAGAGCTTATTCAGTGGATTCACAGATTTCCCCCTGAAGAGATTTTTTAAAATATATCAAATGTGAAATCAATTTTCCTCAGTGAACAGCATTGCAGCTTAATTTTGATCCACAAAAAGGACAGTGTAATCAGAGATGTTTCTGTGCTCATGCTGCAACTCCTTTAGAAGCAAAGGTCACATGATAAGATGAAATAACCTCAGTACTATTCTTGATAGCACTGATTCTTGATCCTTGATAGTTACTAATGAGGAAATCATGAGCTCAGCAAATCTCTGAGTATCTCCAATGAGGAATCATTAATTAATGAACTAACATTTACAATCTACATCTTATTTAGCCACGATTGTCTAATCACAAATCAAGAGTAGTAGTTTAGAAATATTTTTCGATCGTTCATAGCCAACATGGTAACTAATGACTAACTCCTGTGTAGCCCATAGTAGTGAATGATTAATTCAAGGAATTTATTGTAGTGTTACCATTTAATTTACTTTCATGTCAAATGAATTTAAAAATCATAGGGCCCAGTTGATAATGCACATTTCCTATTAGGAATCAAACCTCTCAAATGCACAACTTTGTCATGAAATTGAATGAAACTTTCAGATGTATTATTTCTTGCATATTTGCAACATTCTGCACTCAAAATGGTTGATTTTCTGCATGATGGATTCATCCCAAAATTTCAGAATAACTTCACAGAAGTCTGTTAAAACACTAGCAAAGCAACGGCTGGATTTGGTCCAAGTCAGAGAAATGGTCCCCTCAACTATTAGAACCTCAGTGCTTTTAAACACTGAATAATACAAATACAAATGAGAGAGAATAATTTTCAAGTAGGCCACTGGTTAAAAAAGTCTTTAATGTGCACGATAGCATGATTTCCTAGAAAAAAAGTTTGAAGAGATAAAATAACAACATGACATATCCGTTGATATCGTGTCAATCAATGTAACCGCTTGAAGATGAGTGCTGTCACACTGTTGCCTGTCTTGCCACCAAACTGGAATCGAGGCGTGGGTAACTCCTGTACAAACTCAAATCCTGTGAGGCAACACAGAAAAAACAAAAAAACAAAACGTGAGGTTAAAAAGCTACACAAGATTTCACTGTTCTGCAGCCAAGCCTGTAGTGTGGCTTTATACATAGATGCCTAGAATATTATCTTGCTGACCCTGGCTATAGAGCGGTTTGGAGAGGTTTGTGAGGAAAAGACTCAACCATCCACCATCTGTGGCACATCCCCGGGCCTTGTAAAGACAGGCTGTCAGTGTGACAGATGAGATCTCATGGCCTCTTGGCCCCCTGCAGGCTCTTAGGAGTTCTTACTCACATGGAGAGGAGTGACAGCTAATGGAGGCTTGCCTAAATTCTGTCTGTGCAAGGCGGCTTTTGTTGCTGCCTGCAGCTTGACAACCCGCCAGGTAACTGTCTTGGTTGTGGCAGTGTCTGTGTTTTGACTGTGGGTCTGACACCAATGTAAACCACCTAAATATAAAGACGTTACATGCCAAGGAGACACAATTGTAACCCTTGCTGATGCACACGACATGTGTAACTCCTGACTTTGACCCTGTCCTTATTTTCACATCTTGTTCTATCATAGCAATCAGTTCTGACAAAAAATCTTGTCAACTGCCTCATTGTAGGGTTACGTCTTGCTTTCCATGGTGCATAGTTTTCCAATACAGTCCTACAGAGCCAATGAACACTCCACAAATCATTCCCAAAGCACCCAAAGCATTATCTCTTCAACATAATAACTGCTCCCTCTGCACTGAGACATTTCACAAAGATGTAAATGGAAACTATGTAAAGTCACGTTGTTTTCATACCATCTTGGTCATTTTTTAGCACTTGCTTGTTCAATCTTTGTTGACCAGCTACACGTACCACTGTGTAAAGTAGTGCAAAATATTTAAGGTTACCCAGTCACAGCTAAACTGAAAATTAAATATAAATCTGGTATTACAGTGTGTGTCTATATGTAAACAGTGGAGTCACAGATCATACGGGACGATCTTTGCCTTCCAAAAACACAGGACCATCATAAAGAGTAACCAAACCCAAATCTATCTGAAGCCTGACATCTAATGGTGAAAAGTTGGGTACTGAACTGGTCCTCTACTACTGTCTGGTCTCTGGTGCCAGGTGATGTCACCAATTGTTGTACTCTATAGAAGGTGACATCACCTGGCACCAAAGACCAGGCAACAACAGATGACCAGTTGAGTATCCAGCTTTTCGCCATTTGATAGATTTGGGTTTGGTTACTCTTTAATGCTGCAATAATTCAAATCACGAACATGAGGACCATTTAGACTCAAGTTATAAAATATGTGGGATGAACATGTAATTTATCAGTGAGTCAGTCAGGCAAAAATTACTATGTGGACTCAACCATCAAATGACTTTTTTTTTTTCCAATTTTTTTGTCACTTGAGTCTAAATAATCTTCACTTAAGTTGACCCTCTTCTATTTTAATTAATGCAGCTTTGAGCTAGCAACACACATTTGCTGCATCATGGGATATTATTTGCTATTTAAACAGATTATTAGACCTTCAATAATCCCTTCCCAAGTTTCCCCTCACCTTCACTGAACCGATGTAGTAGCTGTTCTTTTGTCCAGTTACAGGAAGTAATGGCAAAGAATCCTTCCTCCTTAAGAGCACTTTTTACTGCTCGGACATAGCTTGCTTTGACCTCGTTTGTGTTGTCTGGATTCAGGCTTATGGCATCAAAAGTTCCTTTATCGATGCAGACATCAAAACCTTTCAGCTCCTCAGAACAGCTCAAAAAGTCCATCTCCTAAAATGAAGAAAAGGTGATAAGTTACAAAGATTCTAGTTTGTCTACTGATCTGCTCTACAACACATATAAAAGATCTACTACCTATTGTTTAGTATGAGTGAGCTATATGGATACTCTGAAGAAATCTTCCACTATGAACCAAGCTGAAATGTCTCCTACCTCACTGGTTTGCTTTAAAACTAAACTCCAGCTACCCACACGACAGAGGTTAATTTCACCAGCATGGAGGTTGTGGACCTACCACCGGTGAAAGGACCCCTTTAGGGAAGAACAGTACATCTCTGGGGTGAGCCAAAGAGCCACAAAAACACCCAGGGGTCGCGGGATTTGAGATTTATGAGGAGGGTCAACAGTGATGCACTGTAGACAGAAATGTAAAGGGATGGTAAATGTCTTTATGTTGGTGCGAACCTCTTAAGTTCAATTTGGATTGAATGAAATAGACTGGGAAGACGTTGAGGGCTGGATGTGGGAAGAGGAAGTGTCAAACAGTGGAAGACAAAAAAAACAGTGGAAATGGACACAGAGATGTGACACCTGGAATGACCTTTGGGGGAAAACCTGGAGAGGAAGCTCTTTTATCATGTGGTCGAAACTCCTCACACTCCCACAGATTCCATTCAAGGCACACACATCCACACAAAGTATTTAGTATTCTGCTGCACTGGAGCTATGGACAAGATGCCAACACCATCTGACACACACACACCACTGCTGCCCTGGTCCAGCTCGTGGCAGACTAAGGTCAATATTGACTCCAACAGCAGGCTCTCTACCCAGGCACAACACACACCTTCATAGGGTGTGTGTTGCACGCCACATTCTGTATATGCAACTGCATATGCACACAGGGGAGGAAAAGTCTCTCATCGCCACATTCCTTATAGCCCGACTGGCATTTAGAACCTGTTTTTCTTTCACATATATGTTAGCACATGTGTTAAATCCTGCCAATTCATTTGGGGCTTGAGGTGGCTAATCTAAATGCCAGGCAGACGTCCATTACTTTCAGGGCCCTCCTGCTCTCCCACTATCCCACAGGGTAAACACAGCACAGTTTCCTCTAACTACTTAAGCCCCAGGCCAGGGTGTAGGCCCACTGTATGCTGAAAGCTATATTGTATCATTGGCATTCAGGGATGAAGGGAAGTAATGTAAGGCTAACTATCAATGGGTGATTTGTCTATGGCCTGGGATCCACCAGCCCCAAAGCCCTAAAATATAATATTACAGTACTGAGGTGGAGTGAATATAACTGCTGTGAGAACTGTTGATTCATGTTGCGCACACAGGACTGTAGGAGGAATTCAAATTGGGGTATCAATGTCATAATCAGTGTACTGACAGGCACATTTCCAGCTGTATTCATAAATACCAATATCACAGACTTCATACTTAATGATCTGTCATAATATGAATGTAATTTTAAAGCCAGCCCATGTCAACTGGCCTGCTGGTTTCCATCATTATTCCAATTTCATTAACATGCTTTCAAATCCCAATCATAAAAGATAGCTGATACCATTTACAGAATAGTAATGTCAGATGCTTTTTACACTTTGAACTGCAATAACCAGACACCCATGCACAGAATACAGCCACAAATACAAAATAAAATATACTTTTTCGATGTGTTGTGATTAAAGGCTACTAGTGGTGTGGACTGCACTGAAATACTTGGGTTTTTTTTTCAATGAAAATTGTGACCCAGTTTCCTGAGATACCTTATTGAACCCACCTTCACAGTCACATCAGTCAAGTCCTCTGCCTGCAGAACACTTCTGGCCAGTTCTACAGAGGCTGCAGAATAATCTATACCCATAAGATTTGTGAATCCATGTTTAGCCTAGACACACAAACAAAAAGAAAGGAGATAAACAAGAGTTTATCAGTTGTCACAGAATTGGGGATTTTTAAGTTTGTGAATTTGCTCATCAACATGATCCCAGAAACTATTTACAAATAAAACATTATGAACACTCAGTTAAGTGCCTGTGAATTCAATCATGATTTATTTTTAGCCCCTTAATACCAGTTCAACTAAAAATACTCCATTTCCAGTGCCAATGTCAAGAATGGCAGCATTTTCTGGGATTTTAGCTTTGTCCATCCATCGGAGTACACGGTCCATGCTTTCTTCACCAAACCTTGCAAAGAAGATGGAAAGAGCAGACTTCAGTGATGAGCTATTCTATTAACAGGCAGCAGACATACCTGGACAATCAAGTTTCTTGCTAGGACTCATCATGCTTGGCTTGTTAAGCAATGACAAGTGATCATGCCAGGTCTATTGAGGTAAGTGGATGTGTTGAAGTTTGGGCTGGGCTAATTATCATGTATCATCTTTAAATGGGATAATGGTGTGATGAAATGATGATATTGAAAGATTGAGACAGTTTATTTTGTTGTTTAAATTGATATTACCAAGCACATGAAAAAACTCAAATGTGTGTGTGTGTGTGTGTGTGTGTGTGTGTATA
>OMKZ01000667.1:3862-37591 GCA_900302535.1 Neoniphon sammara
TATATATATATATATATAATTTTTTCCCCTGTACAGCACACTGTAATTGTAGGAATCACTTTAATCTCATGTTATGTATTTTCTCTGTAAGACAAATTAAGATGTGCTTGTGACATGAATCAATTGTGAAAGAGTTTTCAATAGCTGCAGAAGTTTTTTTGTGGTGCATAGTGCTTGCATCATAATCTGCTACCTCTGCTGTTACCATATTCCTATGTTGCTGGTTTGAGAAAGACCTTATCTGAAGTAGAAAAGAGAAACAACTACTATATTGATGTATGATAATCTTACACAATCAGAAGCTACACTTCCCGAAAACCATTTTTCAATTGCAGTCACTCATGTCTTGTAACATAGGCAGGAGACCAGCAGTAACAGTAAAAACTCACTGGCTGATGAGACGATGTGCTTCAATCAATCAGAACTCCTCAACTGTAATGGACTAAGATGACTGGACCTAACAAATGACACCTTCATTTAAAAATTCCCTCAGTTTTCCATTCAGTACCAATAGTGCCACTTATAGCTTATAAGTAATAGTCCAAAATTTCCATTATCCATTCTTAGAGAAAAATAACTGGAAAATTGGAACATTACATTGAATTCCCAACTTGCTAATTTAGAAAGAGATCATAGAAAATTGGACTGTTGTTGGATGTTACACAAACCTGCACTGGGCTCAGAAAAGTGAGCCCAAACACCACCCATGCTCAGAGAGTCTCATTAGCTAGAGTCTCCGTAGAGAGCCAGATTCTTGCACCATTAAGAAATTTGCTGATTGGAGTGCCTTGGACGCTGCGGCGGCACAGGTTTCCCACCGGGGTGAAAGGAAAGGAGGAGCTAAGGTACTCTGGAGTTGCGGGGGTTTCATCTTGGGAGCTGGCCTTAAAATACATCCTCCTTTGGTCTGAAGGGGGCCCACTGGAGCTGGAGAGTGGGGTGCTGGCCGGAGTAGGCCCCTTATACTGACGGAGCTGGCTCTGCAGCATCTCAATTTCATCGACCAGCTTGGAAAGCTTGTGGTAGGCTGTGATGGAGCCTCCTTGGGGAATGCAGGCTTCAGGGACCCAGCGTAAAAAGTAGAGCCTCCACAGAGCCATGTGGGAGGGCAGGAGCTGGGGAATGAGGAGGCCCTGCTGGTCAGCGGGTCGGGAAAACCAGTCCCTGAAGAAGCGCTCTGATGGGCTCTCCACCACTTCTTTGATTTGGGAGAAATCAGGCCTGAGCTGAGCCAACAGGGAGTTCCGCCGGGTCAGTGTGTCATGACCATCCTTCAGTCCATTTCGCAGAGCCGATGGCATTCCTCGCAGTGTGGAGCTGTAGGTTTTATGCTGGAGGAAAAACGCAGAGAGTTAGGTTATTTTCTATCTGACAAACTACCTCTGGGACAGAATGAGCAGCCATAAAAATTAAGATGGCTCCAATCAGGTTCCTTGAACAGCTTTTTTGCATTTCAGTGTATCTATGGAGATTTGGCTGTGACTCTGCTTGGCTTGATGTCACTCTAAGGCAGGATGAGATACATGGTTGGGTGAAACAAAGTGTCTGGGTCATCTAACCTACTGCAAATCATCATATCCTTCTGACAGAGCTTCAAAAACAGACCTTTCCCCGTTAAAACTTCAATGGGAAAATCATAGTGGCAAAAAGTGAAATTGTTAATGATGTACTTTGATGATGCCAGGGTGTGGGGGTGTGTGTGGGAGTAGGGGTGGTGTTTCAAATCTTCACTTCTTTTCTACTCCAAGAATGTCAGAGCCCTGGGGTCAGCTAGAGAGCAGCAGCTCTGGTGCTGGTAGGGATTCAGAGACTCTATCAAGTTTACTTCAGCTGGTAGATATGTGTCAGCTATTTGTCTCTATAAGCGCTGTTCTGCCACACTTGTCATGTTGATGAAGTTCTTCAAGGCAACACTGAAATTCTGTAGCAAGGGCACAAAGCTAATTTTGATAAATCAAACCCTTGTTTTCTTGTTTTAACTTACCAACTATGTATTGTGTAATCCCTAAGAACATTTTAGAGACGAAAGTAAAAACAGCTTAGATATAATGAAATTCAAAAGTCTAGAAAGAGGAACCTGGGAAAGTATCAGGTGATGGCAGAGTTGCAGACTTTTAGAAGTCCTTACACATGAAAGTCCCCATGAAACTGCTATTACTTTTACTTCCTGGAAAACACTGAATCTGTAATGGTGACATCATGCTGCATCAGTAGGTGTAAATAAAAATTTCAACCAATGAACCTCTCACAAACTTTTGATCAAATCCCAACCCCCTCCACCCATCCTATCAAATAAAACTGTTTTTGATTCTCTGACTGATATCCTGTTGATTTGCACTTTTGAATGATTCCTCCCCACGTCATGTCCTACCCCCACATCTTGTTATAACAGGAAATACACAAAATCAAGCAAGATAACTATTTCATGGGGTCTTAAAAATTATGGCTTCATAAAAATTTCCCTTTTAATGAATGAAATTATTTTGTCGAGCTATACTACACTCATTGGGCATCAACTATTGCGTGAACACTCCCTTCCCCAAAAGTCAACTGACCCAGCTACACTGATGGCGTTGCATCACATCTGATGGCAGGAACTGGAAAGCATCCAGCATCAAGATTCAACTAGACTCAATTCTTAATGCCTTACGCTAGTGTTCAAATTATAAATATTAATGGGAAAATAAAAGATAAATGAAAACAGACATTTGTTGGACTTATAATCGAATGATTCAACATGTTTGGAAAGAAAAGAAAAAACTGTCGGAGACTGGAAATGATTTGCTATGTAGAATGTAGTTATTGATACTAATTACAAATATCAACTCAGTATTAAAACTATTCAGTAGTGTAGACTATATCACGTGTGTAATTCAGCACCATGGACTGTAACTAGAGAATGTTTACTTTTATTATTGCCACAGTCTGGTCTCTGTACAAATGGAAAATCTGAGTATGTGGCTTGATATAGTTCAATGACCACACTACTTAATGGTTTGTTTTAAATATCTTTAGCTGAAAACAAAACTGAAATTGGCATTTAGTGTTCAACTGTTGCCCAAATAATTTCACCTTAGTTTTTGTATAAATGGTGGCAAAAAATGTCCAACCAAGTTGCTTTGTAAAATATCAAAAATGAAGACTACAAGTGATGCAGCTGACCAACAGAAAAACTGGACTTATTTTCTCTGCACTGATGCAACATTTATGTCCTGTGTATTAAGTTAGACCCGTTGTGAATACGACGCTGATCCAAACGCAATGTGCTCTCTAGGGCATAGCTCCCCGATTCATCTTCCTAATTAGCCCCAAGTGATGGGCAACCATGAACAAGAGGGAATGTTATTCTAAAGCTGTTCATTCAGCATGGCAGAAAATACCCTAATATTAACTTTAACAGACTACACTGCAATTATGACATTGCCAAGGTAATAACAGAAGGAAGCACAAAAATAAAAATCGGTTGCAAATACTCACTGTCTTGCAAATACTGGCTAAAAATAAATTATTTTTCTTATTGCAACCATTTATAATATTATAGTAGAAAACACTTACCTTTGTGCGTCTGAAGGTTTTTACTGCTCCATTCTGAACACAAGTGGCTCCCTTGCCAACATACATGGGGTTGTTAAAGAGGGTTTGGTCTTTGATGGAGAACTGCTGTGACCAGTCCCAAACAGGTGGGAAATGCAGGACCTTTTCCTCTCCTAAAGGGATGTGCTTACTCTTGGCAAAATCCTGTAAAGTTAAGACAATATTTTTTCAATTAAGTACACAGTACAATACCGAGTGTATTTAACCCCATTTACTTTCTCCCATTTAGTTTCGTTGTCGCCTAAATTCAAAATGATTTAAAACTAGAAGAGTGCAGTCAGTAGAGGACACAATGTCTATATAAAGTAGATAGTGGTTATTGCTTTGTGCCACAACTAGTTGTAGAGAGGGTGAGAGGGGTTTTCCGCGATGGCTTTGATTTTGTCCCTCATCCAAAGACTCGAGAAGATTAGGCAAATTAGTCCACTGTCCTATGAAACAGCAACGGTTGTTTTACACTTCATTTTTCACAGCTGTGAAGCATCAGGCTATTTAACCTATTTTAATCCTTGCTTCCTTCCATCAGCCTCTGACACTTTTTACAGTGTTGCTCTCCCATGTGTCTGCTCTGTGTTCTGTTGACTTTCTTCATCAGCAGTGCAAACATAACGCACGTCCTGGATTTTTTCACCTGCGATCGGACCAAACAGCCACAATAGGATAAAGAAAATTGCCTATTTGGCTGATAAGCTCAGTAGTATGCAAAGAGAGAGCAATGCTGGAGTGAATTAGACAACAAATGAGGGAAAGGAAGTAGCAAGAACAAACGTTTTTCAAAGTTTTTGAATCACTGCAACAACAAGAGGCTCTTCGTCATACGTTCATAACTGTACGCACACACACAAAAAAATAGGCTGATAGGCCCTGTAGTCTGTGAGATTAGCTGTTGACAGACATACACAGAGACACACCCGACCAAATGCATGATCTCCTGGTGGAGATAATAAATTTGTGTTTAGCCTCATGAGTCAATACTTAGCAGAAACACCAAGTCTTCTTGGCTACTTCTAGATCAATACAGCACATCAGGATTTCGGATTTCCTCCCAATCTTCTTTACAGATTTGCTCTAGCTCAGTCAAGATGGATAGTGAGCATCTGCAAACTGCTATCTTTAAGTCATTCCACAAATTTTCCATGGGATTCAAGCCTGGGCTTGGGAAAGGCCACTCTAGGAGTTTCACATTCTTGTTCTGAAGCCATACCACTGTTGATTTGGCTGTACACTTAGGACCATTGTGCTTGAACATTTTTGTGATCCCAATCTAAGGTTCTTGGGAATCACTGACTACAATGACACCTCAGTCAATGCAGTGACTGAAGACTGACTTACAGTGGTCTGACGTAAGTGTCAGTGTAGCCAAAGAGTGAGTCAGACTCCTGGCCAATGAATACAGATACAAAATATAAAGTCTTTCGATTAAGTTTTTCTTTAAATTGAGTTAAATGTGTTTTGGAATTCTGTATTGTGGTGTCTTTTTTGTAATTTGCTAGTTGTTGTACCAAAAAGAGAGCATTGTTCTCAATGGGTTTCCCTGTTTACATATGCATACTAAGCTGAATTTTATATTTTAAGTTACAAAATTAATGTTTCTCCCTTACCATTAAGTGCTCAGCATGCTGTTGAGGACAATTGAAGAGGAAGGTACTAAAGACGGGGATCCACATGCTGTCACTCAGTACCGTCAGATAGGTCTCTGTGAATTCAAATGCTGCTGGGTACTGATTCATGATCTGCCACACGCAATCCAGGAAAAGCATGAACAGTGGAGACTAAGAGCAGAGAGAGACAAAGGACAAAAAATATGAGTGTCTCAATATTATGCATTAGAGCAATTCATGAAGCACTGTGTTGTTTTCAGTCACGTCATAACTATACCTCCTCTTTGTCATTCTTCTTTAAGTGGTTGCATCTGTCCAAAAAGCGATGGCCGGCCATCACCCACTCCTTTTGCACCAAGCTCTGAAAGCCAATGAGGCTGCGATAGTGAGGGTCCAACATCAGCTGCACCAGGGAGGACACTACACAGTTCAGGTCTCGGTCTTCCTCCTCTTTATGTGGGCAAAAGAAGGGAAACCAGAGGTGCATTCAATAAGCCATTTGCAAGGAAATTATTTTGATTCAAACTGCAAGTTACAATTTAATGATTTTGATTTGACTCCAATATTAAAAAAGCTGAATTTTAGCTGCTGTGCAACACATATTTAAAGCAAAATGCTGGTACAAAATAATATTTTAGCAATATTTTAAGGCACTGCAAAATCAAAGAAAGAAAGAAAGAAAGAAACTAACTAACTAACTTTGGACCTATCTTGGCCAGAAGATACCATTGTTACCACTGTCTTTTTTCACACTTTGTCGTTACCATTGTTACCATTGTTCTGACATCCTGCTTTGAAACGTTGAGCTATGACTAACAGACAGACAATAGACAGAAATGGAGAAATTCACCTTGGAGGATGACTGAAGCATTTTTTCCTTCCAGTAAGTACACTATCTCAGCAGTATGTTTCAGGAAGGCCCTTGAGTCACAAAGAGAACAAGAGTAACTGTCAACCAACTTTCAAAACATTTACTACTTTTTCTAGTTCAGCACACAGCTTCATGAGTTGTACTGGTATAGACTGGTATAGAGTCCAATTAAGATATTAACTATGTCTTCCCTACTATCTGGTGACAGGAAAAATAGGGTTTTGTTGAGAGTAAATATTCAATATCACACTTGGAGATAAAAAAAAAAGGCTAAATGCAACCAGCATCTACCATTCTGCCTTCAAAAGACACAACTTAAACATCACGAACTAATGTAACCCAAAACCACAAACAAATATATATAGGATACACAGTAAATACATTGTATAAACTATTGTCCATCATATCTTAGTTCATCAAAAAGAGAAAATAAGAGAACACAAATGCTAATGTGTGATGGTATATTCCAGATGGTATATCAACAGTCACTTAAACTTCATGCAGGACAGCAGCACTGGCAGTTCAGAGGAAGCCAACAGTGTGCCAAAACATTTACATACCTGACATAGTCCAGCCACTGTGAACTTTCAATGGATGAAAGCCACTTCTCCTCAGACTCTTCAAAAGGATCTGCACACAGTCAAGAGTCAAAAAGGCTTTTATATAACAATGTACAAGGGCTTGGAAATAATATACAAGTATAAGAGTTACACTTCACACAAAGACTGAATATTGCTTTTTAACACAATATTGATCTATTAACTGATTAGCTGGAAGGCCACAGCCATTGATAATTGATGACTGCAACGAGGCTCACCTATGACACAGCTCTGCCTTAATTTTACAAAGGCACTCTGGATTTCCTGGATGTTCGGCAGACTCTTGTCCAGATCGGACCTGAGGACTTCACTACGCTGTGGGTGGCTTTTTGTGATGGCTGTGCAGATTCTACCACAAAACGAAGGGGATATTCATGAGATCAGAGATATACTCAAACAGCTATGGCAAGATCTCAGCAATATATAATTTGTGCATTCAGAGCACCAGCGTCAACAGCTTTGAGTACTAGAAAATAGTGCTATAACAGTAATTGAATTACCCACTCCCAGTAATATAAGGCTTAAGGGGGGCATATTACTGGAGTCTGACATGTGTTTCTTCATATAATCAGTGGTTGACTGTGATAACCATTTTTTCACGCTTCTTTAAAAAGCACAGCTTCAGGCTTGCCAATTTAGAGTGTGAGAATATTCTATGAACAAGGAAAATTGGACAAGAAAAATCACTTTCGGTTTTCACGTGTAGTATGAGAGCCTGATGATTTATTTTGTCTTTGAAACCTCAGGAGCAAAACTAAAATGCCATCTCCACATGAAACACAAGATTCCACTCAGCAGGATGCACTGCAAGTAACTGATAACAGCTATGCTGTCAAGAAATGACTAAATTACAGAAGGGCATTTTTGAATGGAAATACTGGTTCGCATCCATATTTACAATCTAAAAATGAAAACTAATACAAATTGTTGAACAAACATTAGCCACTAAAACAATTTTGGCAAGTACTAAACAACGGAAAATTAAAACAATGTGTATACTTTGGCATGCTGAATCTGTCCTCTACATTTGTTTTACAGGAGCAAATACATTTATAGGGTATTCTTTTCCACAAAACAGAAAGCTCAGTGTATATCCAGGGAAAGCACACTCACATAACTGCTTTCTGTATCATTATAATTATTTTGTAGCATAAATACTATATATTCTATAGGTTAAAGGGCACATAAACTTGATGTCTGCATGATAGCATCTCCCCCACTAAATGTGAGGTCCAGTACATCCTTGTATCATTTGTGTCACTTAATATATGGCAGTGTCAGTTTTTCTGCACCTTTCATCAAATCCTCGAGCAGCTGATAGACTGATAACAGTCTGCTCTCTTCCTTACTCCACTTGCTAGAGGTGAACATCTGCTGCTGCTATGAAATTTCATTGTTTAAAGAGTGAGAAAAGGGACGGACATCTAATAAATATTTGTAACACTACCTCTGGTCGATCCTCCTTTGCTGTACTGGATCACTGATGCTGGCCATGCGAACAAGGGCACTCCCATTGGGGTGATTCCAGCACCACAACTACAAAAAAGCATGTGCATTACTCATAGAGGGATCAGTGGACGGACTGTGTAGTCCATACCTCCAAAGCAAATAAACAGACTCTACTAAAATCACCTAGGTCTATTTATTAATTACTAAAAGGGATAAACAGTGGCTGGGCCTTTTCCTGAACCAAGTATGACAAAGAGCTCAGGTACTCACAGGGATGCGCTTGTTAGTGAAGAAATTCGAATACTGCTTCAGATCCTGATCCGCCAGGGAAACTGGGACCACAAAGTACTCTGGAAGGCTAGGGTGGTGGGGAAGAATGGAGATTAGAATTAGAAAAAAAAATGCTGACATTACACAGGGATATGATCTGGAACTTGCATCTCTGAATATTTATTTTATATTTTCCATGACCTTCAAAACTATGGCAAGTGTTAATCTGTGGTAGGAGGAAGAGGAGGCATTTGTTTCACATCACACATTTTTTATGGTACCAACACACATTCTTTGTCTTACTGTCTTAGCTTTAATGTTCCCAAATGTTTGCATTCCATACCTGCAGAAGTAATGGCATGTGACAACTGCAGAGTTAAACTAAGCCTTCCTTATGCAGCTATAAACACTCAAACAGATCTACATTTTTATATGAATAATAAGACTGTCTGTTGGTCCATGTTGGTAATAGAGACAGTGTTGTGCTAATGTTAATGGAAGACCTGGTTAATGTTCACTAGCTATTTACCTTAGCATTAATTTGCAGTGTATGTCTCAAATAGCTAATGAGTTTATTTGTTTGAGTCAGGTTAATCTGTTTTAGACTACACCCCTTGTGCTGCTCCATCTCCATGTGATGTGTGCCAATTAGTATAATCTATAATTATGAAACAAGCCTTCTCTCAAATTCTTAAATACTGTTTCAAATAATCTCACGTTACACTGAGACATTTACCAGTTTCTTCTTATCAACTAATCATAAAGTCAGCAGAGAGCGAGACAACATAAGCTCTCTTGCCTAAACACACCTAATGAGGATAAAGGATGAAGTTTTGAGTGTACACAACAGCAGAGGTCAACTAAAGAAGCTACAGATATGCCAGCCCATCATGATTTCTTCACAAATATATTTTCAGTAAAGATGAGTTGAAACCTTGGTGAGACGCCATAACCCTCATTTACAGAGCACACCCTCCACTCTGCAGCGCTTGTTCTCTTGATCTCTCGATCCCACTCAGATGGACGGTCAAACAGAGGGGTCTGCGATCCTCCTCCTGGGGTGGTACCATTACTTTGCTCTTCTGGGGATACAGACACACAGACATATTTTCAAATATATAATGAGAAATTTGGAAGTTTGGTTTAGTATGTATGTTTCAGAATTAAGATAAGATGTGCAGCATGCTGGGTGTGTACCAGAAGATCCATTGTTTTGCCTCCCTCGATATTCAAAGCCAAACAGCAGTTGAGGATCAGCAGGGTGGGAGTAGTGGGCAATAGCAAGGCAAACCTGGAAAAAAAAAAAAAAAAAGGTCAAAGTTTTTCAGTCAGGAGAAACCACACACAATATAAGTGTAGTTGCCAGGTGGAACTACTCAAACATTAACACGGGTGACTTCTCATTATCATCACAACTATATACACAACTGTTGTTCACACTTTTACCAAGTTCAGATTCATTTGTAGAAAGGCCTCAAGTACACACTCAGAGTCACGCTCTTTGATCAACACAACACAACAAATGAAACCTAGAACAGCAAATGTTAGCAGACAGCCTACTGTGCTTGAGTTACAGCACTGAATCTTTCTATGGCAGGACTACAGAGTCACACACAATGCAGTCCATTCAGTGGTAAAGCTGTGAATAACACAAGGGGACACAAATGTGTGCATAATAGTGTGTGTCTAAGACACTGCTGCTCCCAACTCTGTAATTTCCAATGGCAAAATAAGCTATTATAGGTTGGCTTCATTCCATATGTTACAAAGAAAAACAAGAACTGAGCCCTGTTTTAAGTTCAAACTGTAATTATACACATGGTGTCTCCATATAGACACACTAGGAACAAGGGAGGGCAGTCAAATCCTCCATTTTGCTTAGGGTTGGGTTTCGTTATCTGGTTCCGTTTCTGAACTGGTTCCAGTTAGCAAAATACTCTGATTTTTTCATCTCCAAGTCAAACAAATCCTCTTACAGTATTTCCTGTCTACCCCAGTGATATC
Source organism: Neoniphon sammara (assembly GCA_900302535.1). Classification (NCBI taxonomy): domain Eukaryota; kingdom Metazoa; phylum Chordata; class Actinopteri; order Holocentriformes; family Holocentridae; genus Neoniphon; species Neoniphon sammara. The sequence continues at coordinate 14,251 of OMKZ01000667.1, forward strand.
ATATGCTTGTGTTCCCAGAGCCTGCTTTTGTCCACATGGTGGATCGACACAAGCGTTCAAAAGTGTGGGGCACACTTCTCAAAATAAAATGATAATGCAGTGAAACGTGCTATCTGTGGCACAGTGGCAGTATCATGTAAAAATTTAACGAGCTCCTTGGCTTGAAACCTTCTTTGTCATATTTCCCACAACAAATTATGTCAACATTTTGATAAAGGATTCAAAAGGATTATGATTTGATTAGGAGATTCAATACTGGATTCTGATTTGATAAAATGCCATCAAAACCCGACCCTAATTTTGCTGTTTTAATACTCCTTATATGATCCCCTAATATATTTCTGTAAACAGAGCACAAAGCTCAAGGTGTCGACCACTGCACACTTGTTATAAATTACTCAACAAGCTGGTAATCATGCCCATGAGATGAGACCCAGTTCAAGGCAGTGCCACACTGTACTGTTGATGTTAGCCAAATATATTACAGGTATGCACTGAGGAAGTCCAAGTCCTCCAAAACGTACACACAAATTGGTCCCAGATGACATGGGAGGGGATCAAAGGTGTGACTGTGAGCATACTGAAGGGTCAAACTGTAAAAGAAATGTTCAGCTGCCAAACTGTCTTGGGTCATGCTGTGGGACTAAGAGCTCCTTGAGATCTTTCTGCACATAATTCATAGATATAAATTAAAATTCATTTGTAAAAACAGGTAAATAATTTATATAAACCACTGACTGTTGGGACAAAATTTGGGATTTTGGATTCAGTAGTATGCTATTTGAAGCATTATATACAACAGTCAGTCCATTTTGGTCCCCCCCCCGCCCCAAGGAATGCCATTTATCTGTTTTGCAAATGAACCCTTCATTTATTTCCAGCACTTCTAAACCTCCAGCTTCTACAGTGTTTGTGGTAGATCCTGGAGTGCAATAGCGTCTGTGCTTGCGGAGCGGTCAGAGTGTGAGAGGGTTGAATGGATTTTTTGTTCCTGCTGGCTGTGTTTAGAGGTGGAGAATTTAAAGCTCCCTATTCAGCGGTCACATGTTCCCATGGCGCTGGCAGGTTCTGTCCAAGGTGACAACTTGCTCGTTTGCCTTTTCTGTTTTTCTCCCAGCATACAGGCCATAACATTTTCCACAATTACCTCAACAGGCCTGAAGGGCTTGGTATGTCAGGTCAAAGCCTAATGCTGGCTACTGCAACAGCTACACCGACTACATACCCGACTGATGTGTCCAAGCCATTAATTTCTTATTCAGAAAGAAATCACAAGTAGTGGTGAAAACAAATCACCAGTAGACCCCATAATGACTAAACATTCTTCACATAGGGCTACTGGGACTCTGAGCTGAACTTTACTTTGAAGAACGAACCGTCTGTGTCTATAATCAGTCCCTGCAACAGATGAGTCAGAGTCACATTGCCAGGCAGTACAAGTCATTCCAAAGATGAGCACTGAGAAACTGTGCAGACATGCGGGCAGATATTTGCACCCAATCCAATAAATGTATTGCACCGAATTAACTGTTTATATTTCAGCCCTACAACAATATGGGATCCTTACATTTGATACAAATTTAAGCATCAAAATTACCAATACTGTTTTAAAAATTTTATTAAAATGTTTCCTTGTGCCACTTATTATAATGTAGTTTCAAAATAAAAAATACTTGAACTGATACTGATATGACATATAAACAAAACGTTGCTGTGGTGTGGTTAAGTACATCTGTTAGGCACCACTTCCTCTAATTAATAGCAAAGAGGAAGAATAACCCTTGCAACTCAAAGCACATGGGATAAAAGATGAGTGGGAGTTGTTAAAAGCCATTTCTCATTCAGTCTTACTTTCTTCCCCTTGAACTACACTCCCATCGGTTGTTGCCAGGATCACTCTCAGTTTTCAATCTTAGCCAAGTCTTGGATTACTTCACACTACACAAGCCTGGCCATAACAAGCCAGACAAAATCAAACACTCCTGAAAATTCATGTTGGGCTCCAACTGGTCCAAAGCCATTGGAAAGGCCAAAGTCTTCAGTCTTGGGCCGGCTCATACAACAGTAAGGCTGTTAACATGTCTAACATTTCCGCATCGTAGCATCACCTAATCAAGGGCAATTTTCCAATGGCTTAAGACTTCAGGCAGAGGAAGAGGCTGTTCAAAACCAGGCTAAACTACCCTTGCATCACATTTTATTGACTTAAAACAACTTAACAGTGGGGAGAAAGCGCTTAGTTAATTGCTTCTTGTGAACAGAGTACGTGACACGTGAAGAGCTGAGTGTATGTGTCACCTGAGGCTCCTTTCTGATCAGCTCAACATTAGTCTCAATGCCCCTCTTACACCAATTCTGCTGATCTGGCTAACAGCTACATTGCAAAACCTAAACATTTTCAAAATATTTCGGTGGAAAAAAAGAGAGAAGAAAATTGCAATATCATCACAGAAAACTGTCATATCAGCACTGACATTATTAGTGTCCAATGGCATTGTACACTGGCATAAAATATATACTGTATCCACACAGGACGATCTGTACTGACCATCACACCCAGAGTGTGCCCCTCCCCCAAACCACAGCTCACCCAAAAGTTAGTTCAGGTATGGACATGGTGGCACATTATGAAAGAGAGAAATGAGAGAAAAAGCTTTACACTTGCTCTTGTGGCTGGAATAAAGGGACTTTACATGCACTGAATAAGTTCCTCCTAAGTTGATCATTACTTCTTTAGGAATTAGTCAATTCACTGAGATAGAGTATAGCAAGAGGATATCATTGAGAGGGAAGGCAATAGTACCGAAACAAACTGAGGTGAGAAATCAAGGAAAGGGATAAGTCTGGTGTACAAAGACTTTGAGCAAAATGACCTGAGGCAACTGAGAAGAGGGAATAGTAATATCAAAGACCTTTAGAATATAGAATAAGACGGTGCACTCCGCCACTTTACAATGGGGAATTTTGAAACGCTAAAAATGGCGGCACGCCAACGTAAAGCACACTATCAGCCAATCACACATTCAGATTTTGCGTGGCAGCACAGCTTTGATATTTACAACAGTACTAAAGGACAACAGCGCTACAAGTCCAGACAAGCCCAGAGAAGACAACAGTTAGACTGCTCCACACCATCGAATTAATACAGGTAAAACTGTAAATGTATACGTTTATAAAACTATCGTTTCATGTCTCTTAAATTATATAAAGAAATCAATTACCATCATCATCTTAGCTGTTCGGTTGTTCTTGATTTATGCTATTTCATCGATTAATTGTTTTAACTGTTTTCATTCATTCATCCCATGGCTCACCTGGAGCTAAAATGAGAAAAGAATTTGAAAAGCTCTAAGATGATGAAAGAGGCTGTTACCCATTAATTGGTGTAATAAAACCTTTAAAGACCTATTCCCAGCATTGATAACACCTTTAAAAGCTCACCACTGCTCAGCAAAATTACATATTAAGAATTTTTTTCCAATAAAAAAAAAAATCCTTCATGTCTTAAAATGGCTTAGATGCAACTCTACACCTTTGCCTTCATTTATTAATTTGCATATTGATGAATATCCAAATAGGCCCTGCCTCTATTCAAATCTCCATCGAGCGCATCCCGGCTCACCTTCGACTCTGCCCACACAAACCTCCACTTGTTTTCTGTTTTGCTACTGTAGGATATGCCATACAGTGGCAAGAGGTAATATAGGTTAAGTCATCCAGAAACGTTCAAACCAGAGGCCGATTCTGAAGAAGAGCGAACTGTACAGCGTCGCCTACTACTGGATATATGAGAATGGTAATTTTTTTATGTATGATTTCTGAGTCCAACAGGGAAGGAGTGTTTTGACCGCCATGAAGCAAAAACAACACTCTATGGCAAGCGGAGCACATAGAATACATCAGTATAATAGTGGATTATCTGGCAAAACACATTATAAACAGAAAAAACACTGTTAGAAGGGGAGCGGTCTTTAAAATTTTTCTGTATACTGTTTTGAAAATTAAATTACAACACTTTTGTTCTAGGAAAACTTCACGATGGCTCACCTTTTTGGCGCTCTCAGGACCAGCTTCATTAAAGCAGAAGCGTATGATGCGAAAGTCTTTGCAGTACAGGATGAGCTCAGTGGGGTTGAACTTCAGCTTCTGGTTTGACCCCAGCACTTTCCTCTTCCCATTTGTGTCATTCACTGAGAGGAACAAAAATAAAAAATGACTGGAAATCTGCAAATAATACTGACGCCAATGCCTGGAGCAGCATCTTTGGAAAGAACAAGTATTACATGTAATGTCTATTACATATATTTCAAAAAAAAAATTTCAAAGCACAGGGGAAAGAACAATTCATACACAGACCATGACCTTTGTTGCATGTCAACTCTCCCCATCAATGTACAGCATTTAGATGCAGAGTAGTTTGGCATTATGCTTACTATAGCACAAGTTATTTAAGCTTGAAATGTTTCTGGTGTTCAAACCAATTAAAAATAAATACATTGTCATTGCTTATTTTGCACTACCTAAGGTTTTAAAATAAAATTAACTAAACTGAACATTATTCTGGCATTCAGCCAGTGCGTTCCAATTAAAATATCTATTTCAAAACTGTTGGTCTGGGAATGGACCACCAGACAGCTTTGACAGTTTTTTTTTTTAATTACCTGTAAAAAAATTTCTAACAGTGGCTTTCAAGTCAACAACAGATTGCACCTAACTTTTACAAAAAAGTCTGCTACAAATGAACATATAACAATCAATACAATTGCTAACTGATATCTGTTAATGAATATGGTGTTTTATGTCAACTAAATTGGACAACCATGGTTCTTTGTCCAAGTCTTTGAAGTAATTCATTTTACAATTATTCTCCTTAATCACTTAAAGTGGGCTAATTCAGAGGCAGCACATATTGTATATTATTGTAAATATTATAAAACAACTCTATGATGCTATACTCTTACAAAAAAAAAATTTCTTCAAACATTTTTCAAACATACACTAAAAGGCAGACAAAACTTTACACTCCTCCCAGTCAGAATGTGCAATGAAATCAGACAACATTACAACCTACAGAGAAGCAGAGAAGAATCAGAGTTTAACCTCATCTCAGTCTCATTCTCAGTGCTCCTACACCTGTGCACTCTGGTCAAATCCCATAATGACTACGTTGTCTCTCTAATAGCCAAGTTCAGAGAGGTCAAACTTCCATTAATAAACGTTTTTTTTCCAAACCACGGCTGTTACAAAGCACATTTGCATGGAACAGACAGGGGGAAACAAAGCCTTATGCTCCATCAGTTTAACACAACAAACCCTCGCTCAGAGCGAGTGCCCTTGCAGTGTCAGCAAACGACACCAATGAGATATATAAACAAGGATAATCCCAGCCAGGCCGCCCTACCACCACCCACCGCCTGTGCTGTGACATCAGTTGTGGACATATCAACAGATCGCTGACCTGAGAGGAGCACTGAACCAGACCAGAAAGTCACTCAAACTGTCCAAAGTTTATGAATGAGGCATAGTTTAGACCAAATTGGACTATATATGTAGACAAAGGGTAAAAAGACTGAATCTCTTCTTTACATTTATCAAGTCAGCCAGATGGAACATATAAACAGCTAGTACACAGAATGCATAACAATTTTGATTCATAATTCAGTAACTCTAAAATCTGCATAATCAGAAGCAATTCAGCTCCTTTTACTCAGTCCTTAGCTCAAAGACATTTGTGGGAAACACGAATAGCAGGATTAATTATTTAAATATCAAAAACTTGCTGGCAAAGGGTACAATAGTCCTTGTCAATAAACACAATCCTGCCATATTTGGTTTAGGATTGTCCGTACCAGATTTCACTTAAAATGATGCATTGTATCCATCATGCTTCCTTTCACGTTGGCATAATTGCAAAATAACCTTTTGATATTTACATTGTGAATAGCAGGTGGCAATAGTACGTCTAGTCTGCCAGAAACTGCCTAAAGATAAAAACAGGCTATAGATTGACTAAGTTTGAGATATCAGCCGATAAGTAAATTTATGTTCTTGTGTTTACATTTTGATCAAAATGGAAAACTGGGTTCTGCTGTTACTAATTTTGCTCCAGTGACTCTACAAAGCTGGTAAGAAATTCAGAGAAATTTGAGCCTCTACCCTGATGTACACTCCGATGCCCTATGTGGCAAATAAATGTTAAATGCCACTAGAGATGTACTGCTTCACAGGAAATAAGGAGCTTGTTGAGAGCAACAAACAACTAGCTATCACGCTAAAAACAATGCACTGTGTCAATGTTGTAATTTCCTTACTGTGGGTTCAACTTTTCCAACCCACTGCTGACACACCACAACTGGTTTGCACCACAGTTCAGTTAGAAGTGAACTGAGACCCTTGATTTTTGGTGAAACTTTTTGAAAGGTTTGACGCAGATCAGAGTCCATTTGGGGTATTCACGCCTGCCAGAATAGTCCAAACTGCAAGAAGTGCAGAAAGTCCAGACCAAAGACTGTAAGTGTGAAAACTGTCTAAGGTTCCTCTATTCCACTTTACTCCTTGACTATCACATATTCTTTTGCTTTCTTTCACTTTCTCTCTTTGTTGTAGAATAAGCTGATCACTAGCTAGCTTTTCTAATATGATGTTCTTGTTCTACCTGAAATGCTAGTTTTGTAAAGCGGAAATGAACAAATTGCTTCTTACGGATGTTTCAAATTCTCACGTTTGTGCTCTGTCACTGTGTGTAACTCAAGTGCAACAGACTGTAGTCATCGTAGTTCAGTCACATACAGCCAACAATTATCAGGAGATGGAAACTAAATATAGTACTCATTAACACAAGGTCCCCTTCAGGAACCATTACTCCCAAACATGTTAGGAATCCCTAAAATTAGTTCTGGATAAAATTGAAGAAAGAAAAGCAGTATACTGCATGTTACGTTCCACTGGGCTTCTGTACACATTTTCAGTGTGTTTTCCACTATGAAGGTAAATATGTTGAAACCAGATCTACCTGTCACTACTTGTTCCAAACAGGTCAGGGGGATGTCATGCTCTCCAAGCAGCAGGTGGGAAACCTGGAACCTCTGGGGAGAAGATTTAAAAAGGGAAAAAAAAGTTTGTTTTAGTGCAGCCCATTGTATTAGACCAACGACCATGAAATGGTGTTCTCAAATATTGGTAGTGCACCATGTTGACTGCCCCAGACTTAGCAAATATGATTATCAAGTTTTATTCAATACCATGACAAAACAATCTGCAGAACAGTTGGAGGGGACATCTGTATTCAAATGTTTCCTCGCTTTGTTTTGAAACAAAGCCTGACACAACGCAACAAAGCGTGAAAATCAATAACAACATGTGATAGAGGGAAGTGCTGCAGGTTTTCTTCCTCCTTGCCAGATGCACCACAGACAAACACATGGCTGTTAAAATACAAGTGTTATAGCGTTAAAAAATTAACTGTTAAAGCTGTATCATCAAATTCTGTCTCATTGCTGAATCAAAGCCATGCTGCATCTTTTTTGCTCATTTGTGTTCTCAGCTAAAGCAATGTTAAAATTTTCTGATGTGACACTGCCACATTTTGAGATAGGGGATTTTCTTTCAGAGGTCAAGATGCACAAAGCAGCTTTTATATTAGCCAGCCGTGCAAATTTGCAGGCCAAAGTACAACAACTGTGAAATCTGGGGGGATGAAAAGGAGAGAGATATAATAATGTTCTTATGAATATAAAAATATAGTGATTTAATACTTTCATGGATTTTTAAAGGCCAGCTAAATATAAAGACACAATTAAAGAAACAAGGTGAATACAGCAAAAAAGTTTTGCAATGTTTATGTAATGTAATATAAATGTTTAAATATATTTACATCACTGTTTTATGGGAATATGGGCTATAATTATATAAGACCTTAATCACTCTAAATATAATCTTTTCAAATATGGCAACCATAATGTAAATTTCAGCAACCAAAATCAGAAAAGTTAGCATGAGTCCAATTTATAGTAAATATCATACTGACATCTATCCAAAAATATTGTGATACTTATGACAAATATGGATTCATCTTTAGACTGACATTATTGTGAATGGCTAAAGATTCAAAAAACAATGTTTGACAACCATACAGTAGCTTTCGGAACTTAAAGCTTACACAAGTACCTGTTTAGGTAGAGCATCATGAGAGATGAAGGAGACCTTAAAGTTGGTGCATATCAGCTTCCCCCAAAGGTCATCTTGGCTGCTTTCAGCACTGATGCATTTCTTCACAAAGTTCACCTCATTAACTACAATCTCCCCTGGTGAAAAGAAATGGGAAGGGAAAAGAGAAAAAAAAAACATGAGTCTAAAAATGTTCCACCGGCACAGTTTCAAGAGAGGAGTGCAGAGAGTGAAAGATCAGAAAAGTAAGGTGAAGGAAATTAAATCTGGCAACAGATTTGATTTTCTGAGTGTAGTGGGCTTCCTCCATTAAGTTTGAAAGCATCCTGTTACCATAGGAAGTGAATTGTGGACTCCTTCTTTCAGTTCTCCAGCATCAAAAAGATCCAACCCAAAGCTTCAGCAGGTAGCACAAGGTCACATTTTACAACTTTTTAAAATCATAATTGGAGATGAAAGGTCTGTTTGCCAACACAGGTTTGCAACTCTGGTGCTACGGCAAAGTACTGTACACAGTTTGTCATGGTAATCTTTATCACTGGACAGGATTTTCATTTAAAAAATGTTTTGGTAATTGGTAATGTTTCCTGTGCCGACAATACAGGGAATCGAGAAACTCTGAAATGGAAATACCACAGAAAAGTTCAGTCAAATGATTTCCTTGCCATGTTAACAACTTTACTCTGAGTCTGCACTAATGCCAGAGCAACAGCCATTAAATTTACTGAAATAAGGAAGTGCCAATAGTGCCCAATCATTACTGACAACATTTAAAAATTTCATTGAGCTCCTGTTGCCAGGGAAACATCTGCAGACAGTAAACAGAGCTGTAGCAAACAGACTTATTCTTTCAAATAAAAGTTACATCCAGGTTTTGTCTCTTAATGAAATTCAGATCCTTTGTTGTCTGGTCTCTGGCTCTGGGAGAGCTACTCATATTCAAACAGTATCACACACCACAGTCAACTGTGGTGTCTTTGAGACCCAGTGCATACAGAATAATTACTGGATAATGTATTCATGACTGAGGATACAGCCCAGAAACTTCTTTACATTGTTATCTTTCTTTCTGTCCCTCTCCTCTATACTCCTCTTCCCTGACAGTCCTTAGTGTATCTAGTAAGACAAATCTCACAATCCAAAAACAAAACAGTATAATAAATGTATAGGAGTTAGTTTTGGTGCCATCTGTGAAAAGAAACTGACAATATACAAAGTTCCACACTGAGTCCTCCCAAGTTTTACACAGACATCAAATCCAGGCCTGCAACAACCTATCAATAAATTCTATAAAAATCAATTATCACCTTTTTCCTAGTTGTTGGAGCACAAAACCTTTCCTGGAAATAAAAAACAGAAAATTTGGTGGTAACAAACTTTGTTATCTATTAGTTGCGTGGAACTAGAGATGGGTTTTTGGGTGAATTTTACACTGGGCCGGTCAACAGGTTAACCAGAGCATGTGAGTGGAGTGTATCGAAGTTAAACTCCACTCAATATTTTACTCCTGTGCATGTGCCCGCCCATCTACTTCAGGCCCCAAGACTCTGCTGCCCTCCAGCATTGCTCAACTGCTGCTGCTATGCTCCAACTTGAATTGAGTGAGTTTGTCATCAATTCCTTGAATCAAGTGTTAATAATTGCCTATTTTTGCTTAGTCAGCAGTATATAGGATATAAATCTTCCATGATTAGTTCAAAACCCTCCGTGTGCAGGTGCAGGAACTTGGCACTAATGATGTCCATGGATTTCACTGAATTTCAGTGTGTTTTATTATTGTATCCACATTTTTAATGATACAGCCCAATCATTTTCTGTTTAAAATGAATGCTTTCTTATGTATATAATTTTAATTATTAATATTAAATAAGTGATAATATTCTTTTAAAAAAGAGCTCATTTCTAATTGATGTTCTTCGTCTTCATCTGATTAGATGATTAACTTAACAATGCACATTAATCAACAATCAAAATAGTTAACAGGTACAATAATGTTGGCGAACATTATTGCAGTTAAGCCTCACAGAAAAATGTTATCTTCCTTATCAAATGTACCAAAACCGGCTGATGCAAAACAAATTATTTGAATTGTGTGATTGACATTTTAGGGATAAATTTTATACGCTGCGATGAAATGTAGAAAATGATTATCCAAACAGCCCAGCACAATCCATAGCTATCACTTTCTGAATTGATTTCAAGACTCAAGTGATGACTTTTTGAGCTCCTCTAGGCCTGGCTCCCAGTTACACGTCCATTAACCCCACACAAGCCAGAGCACAGCCAGAGAGCTCTGGCTGCCTGTTTCTCAGTCTAGACTGAAAACAAAGAGGGTGACTAGACACTTGCCATTAGAGCCCTTACGTTCTAGAATGGCTTGCCAGGGAACAGTTTTCTAGGAAAGTCAGTGTCTTCTTTCAAATCACTTCTCAAGACACACTTCTGCAAACCTGCTTTCATTTAACTGTTTCTTATTTCTAATCTTCTAATCTTGCCTTGTGCCCTTTTCTGAATTGTTTCTCGTTTATGTAAAGCACTTTGTAAACTGTTTTTTTTTTTAGAAAAGTGCTTATACAAATTATAATTCTTATTATTAATATTAGAGATTATCATCTACATCCATTGGGCATGCAACTAAACAGCAGGCTACAGTGATCAAATCACATCTGAATGCTTTTTTCTCATAGGTTGTGAGAGGCACTGTTTCAGAGCCACAAGCTGACCAATTCAGAGCAGCTGCAGCTGCTTTGCTAAAGGTTACTGTTGGGCAGGAAGACGCCAAAAGAACTGCCAAAAAGACCCTCACAGGCTGAAAGTTTCTGTGATGGTTAAGTAGGACAGTAACCCCCTTTAGTGTCAGCCGCACTTCAGTCACGTTACAGTGTTTACTAAACTTCTTCAGCTGTAGGCTGACATTAAAGCTTTTCATACACTCTATTGTTTATGAGTAACATGACCCTTGTCTGTGGATAACAAAACGATTAACACATGGACAAGAACCCTGCTATAAAATATACTGCCCCAGAGCCTTTTTAAACTGAACTGGGGCAGCCAGGGTGGAGTCCCGAAGAAAGGCACTTCAAAGCACTGCCTGAGAGCAGAGAAGTACAGAAAATTAAGTGCACAAGTTAGGAGACAAAGGTGGCTGCCATGAAACCTGTTTTCCTGTCACGTTCAGAAATCACGAGGGAATGGAGCACATCCCCAGTTCATTTTATCAACTGTTTTTCTTGGTAGGCAATCAAAATATGACACCATAAAACTTTTTAAAACTTCTGTGGCAGGTGTATGAAAACGGTATCTTCTTGACCTAACCATTCACAGTCCATTAATATAACCAGCCATAGGCAAAGTTCAAACTAATACACTTAAACTTGTTTATCTTCCAGTTTCTGTATTTTCTGTCCTTCAAACATAATATTCTAATACATTGTCTATAACACAATACATAAAAAATGTATCATATTTATTATCCACATACACAGTTCACAAGAATCCTGTCGCTTTCTTTTTCAGTACTTCTTTAAAACCACATTAACTAAAGAGGAATACTGGTGAATATGTGAAAAAATAACCCACAAAAGTCAAAACCAGACATGTCCAGGCCTATTACCATGGCTATTTGCGCTGGAGGCAAATCAGCACATCACAAACATGTCAAACATGCAGACCTGGACCTAAACAAACACACTATTACATCTCTAAGTAGGTTGCAAACAAAGGTATCTTTTGGGAATGAGTCCAAACAAAACTTACCCTAATGTGATCAGTTCTGTAACCTGACAAATCATAACTAAGCTTTACTTCCAGAGTTTTCTTACTTTCAAACTGAGCACCTGTGTTTATTTTCTCTAAATAGAACACATCATCCCACTATGGAAAGGGTGTGTGCAGCCACTCCCAGGAGGTTTCCAACTCACACAACTGTTGAGACTTTGTTTTAGACGAGGAGCAGATCTACACCAGAATAAGTTTACTAGGAAAGCTGTCCCATTCCAACGGTTGTACTGGCCTTAAGTGAATCTAGGTCTGTGCACCTTATTGGTACAATAAACATCTACTGGTGCACCTACGAAACTTGAAACTAGTAACTCCATATTTCCATCCACTTTGTCTAATTAATGAGGCTTTAAAGCAGTTTTCTCTTGCTTGCCCATGAGTGAAAGGTGATGACAGCAGCATGGGGACAGAAAGGAACTGTGCTGGAGAAAGAGAGCTTAGCCCTAAGCTTTTCCTCATGCAAATATCACTGCCAGGGCCATGCTTCCAAATCACTTATGAGAGGGTCCATTTGCACTGTGAGAACACAACAGAAAACAACAGTGGAAAGACTTGTTACAGCACCTGCTCTAACAGAACAAGAGCTCTAACTTGAGTAACACAGGTGACAGCATCATTCAATCAGAACTGACTATGTAAAAACTGACACAGAAGGAAAGAGAACTGATCTTAGCATTCCAAGGTTCTATGTGACTGTTTTGATTGGAATGTTATGTCCAAATGTTACTTTATGCCTCTGTGGTGTTATTTGTAAACAAAAAACTAAATACCTTTCAGCTTGCCACCATAAAGTTCTATGTCTTATCCAATCACAAACTGAAAAACTTTAATATTTCTTAAGTTTATGATGATATCGCTCCACTTTGCCATGGTTAGTGAGACTTAATTGAGACTAATCGCTGATTTAACAAATAAATCTTTAGCTTACTGATGTGCTAGTTAGCACTAGCCAAGCATAACTACAAAACCTGACATCACTGGCATAAAAGTTTTTTTTAACAGATTTCAAGAGTTCTACCACTTTTTCCCTTATTGGCTTCTGGGGGTTTCTGGGAGTTTTTTCTTGACTGGGGTTCAGGTCAGGAGGTATTAAACAGATTATTTCTCCTTATCTAGTGATGAATCCATGAATGTGGATGTAAAAGCACTTCTGTCCAGTGGTGACCATTTCAGTTAATGTATCAAAACTTCTGCAACTACTGAGTTTGCCAGTTGGATGCTGAATGAATATTCCTACCCGAAATGGTGTGTATCTTCAAAGATGGGCTTAACCAAGAAGTGTAGCTTATATACTGAATTAGTATTTTTTTCATGACAGGCTGAGAGCAGCAGAACCACAGAACAGCACAGGAAAGGAATGAGACAGATGAACAGAGGAGAACAGCCGCCACATCAGTGGACAAGGAGGAAATCTATCAAAAGACTGCTCCCTATTCCTGAACTTAGAGGCGTGCCCACCCAAAGTCAAACCATGAATGCCCCTTCTACTCCCACTCCTAAATGATGATGGAAAAGAGATGTTAGTTACGGGACCAGCTGGACACGGGCATTTCTTTAACAACAGATGCTTGTTCACACTTTTATAAAATTTGGATCACTAAGTGATTTTAGAGAGTCCTGCTATCAAAAATCTTGGCATTATGATTGATACTGCTTATTCAAATCGCACATCCGAGAAATTAGTAGAGCTGCGTTTGGCCATATTCTTAATATTACAAAAATTCGACATTCAGCAGGTATAGACACGGAGGACACAGAAAGTTGTCCTGTTCTCCAGTTTACATAATACTAATTAGAAATCAGCTCGTACAAAATGCTGCTGCCTGAATCTTGATCAAAACAAGAAAATGTGACCGCATAATGTCTGTTCTGTCCTTCCAGCTTTGACTTCAAAGTGGTTCTGTTGGCACTTACTGCATCATATAGGATATACTGCCACAAGATACTGGCTATTTCCCTATACCAGCAGTCAAAAATAAAACAGCAGGCAGCAGAGCTTACTGAGCTTACAGAGTCTTGCAGAGAAGCTACACCAGAGGAAGCGTGCTGCATTGCCATCACTGTCGCGCCAACTTGATGGCACACCTGCTACACAGGCACTAAATCGGTAACTGGACCTAGGCGAATATAGACATGAGACACTCTCTGATTACTGCCATCGGATGCAATACAGCCATTATAACAGGGTCAACTGACTTTAACCAGTGCATTCATTCAATGACTGACAGCAGTGAAGTTTATAAGTCAATGAAGCACCATAAGAGCAAGCTAGCTGGCACTACTTCATTTCAACTTTCTCCCAAACAAGCAGAATGAACGGAGACTATTTCTTTAAAATTCCAAAAAGTGCAAGAAATTACCATAAATTTACACCAAATAGCATAACCCAATTGTTCTCAAGTCAAACAACTGTATGACTGCACTGTGGGTGAAAATTGCACTGCTTGTTGTGGAGCAGACACAAGTGAGAGAGACATCCTACAAGCCCAAGTTGGACATGTCAGCTTGGGCGAGCCAGATATGTAGGGGCAAGCCATTTGGACAGTCTTGATAAGCTAGCGCACAATGCAAACTGGTGCATGTAGGTTCACTGACCATCAACCATGGTACAGCATCAACCAGAAAAGAACAGGAACAGGAACAAGAAAAAAACTGCTGGACTGAGCGAGTAAAGAACAATGGCACAGGAAGATAGGCTACACAGACTCAGTCAGGAAGAGAGAAATAAGGATCTTAAGAAATTAAAAGTGGAAGTAGCGCCAGATGGAGAGAGGAGGGCATGGACACTCACAAGGGCTGGAGTACAACTCTATAAAAAGGAACTTCCCTATAAATTCTACAGTGTTGTAGAGACACTCTCCCCTGAGAACTGGATTATTTAAGATGCTTTTAAATACTAATTCTTTTTTTGTTTTGTTTTTTAATCTCATTTCTGGTGACTTTTGAGAATGTTCCAATTTTCATCTGTTACCAACAACTTGATGGTCCACCACAATAAGTCAGCATCACCCCAAGATCTGGGATTACCTGTCTTAACTAAAACCACACTGCCATGTATAGTTAATTGAATAAAGCTAAAAATATGAGTAACAAAACATCAAATGTGTTTTTGTGCTGTAATTAGTAAGTATATTACAGACTACAGGCGTTTTAACTAAAGTACAAGTCTGCTAAGTCTGTACCCTCTCACAAGTTAAAAGCCACCCCACCCACCATGGTTTGAAAATAACCACAGAAACCTTTTACCTTATTTAAGTATACTGAGGCAGATCATTCCGGTGTCTGGTGACATGTTTTTATTTAAATAGAGGGAACTGAGCAGCATACCTCAGTGTGCATTAGCTATGTCAGCATTTTTAATTAATTTCTGCAAAGAATATTTACAGACGCATCCATTATGTTTCTTGGGACAATGTGGTTATGATTTCCTTATGCAACTCATTAGAATGCAACATCTAAACTTCTCCTGCAAACACTAGCAAGGTACATAAAGATCTAACTAGCTAAATAAAACATGCTTGTTACTTGCCCCCTCCAAACCAACCTAAATTTCACAAAACTTGTTCTGAGAAAATTGTAAGAATTTACCTTGCATTTGCATCTCTATGCATTAGAATGAACAAGGGAGATACCATGCTTTATTGTAGCGGGTTGGACATGTTAATTCTTTCAAAATGTAATCACTAACAGTGGATTTTTTTATTTTTTTACTTTTAAGTGTCACATTTCACCCACAATTCACAGAAAAATAATTATCTTTATGCAGCTTCTAAATGAAGATCATTGTAATTAGTTTAGCTTAAAATTAAACTTCAGTTCAAGCTACAAGTGTCAGTCTCATTAGCCAACTGTTGATTGATTCATGGTGTTGTTATAAATTATTAGGTGAGAGGTTGTGAGCTAAGTGTAAACCTAACATAAAACTAGAAGACTTAACTCTTAATCAGTTCTGTAAAAAGGGATTGTTGAAGAAAAAATTTGTGATGGAAGGTGCTCAGTTGATACCCAAATGAAATACCCACTCTGTAGCACAGGGGATCAGTACACCTGAGCTTGTGTATGGGTGAGTGTCTTTTATGTGGTTTTAATGCAATGTGCAATGACACTACCCAAAATATCAATTCCAATATGTCAAGAATTCATTTACTCAAATGCAATTACATGATCTAAGTAGGCCTAAGCAATTTAATGATCTGCACATAAAACAATTTATTTTATTCATATGTATTGGAAGATTACAGAGACTATGCCTCAGGGATATGAACCATGCTCATTTTGAATTTCTTTATACATTTAAACCTTAAAAATATGGATCAAACCAAACCATGCGAGAACAGTGTACAGTCTCCCACCCATATTCTTTGGGTTAATGCAGAAAATAAACTCACCTGGAAGCAACTTAGCCTCCAGCTTTTTGAGAGGCAGCTGAATATTTTTCTTCACATCAGTCTAGAAATAGAAACACACACACACACACACACACACAAACAGGGAAGGTCAGTTAAACAGTAGCTCGTCCTATAGTTAATCAACTATGGTATTAATGTGTGTCATATGAGGTTGGAACCACCAAAAACTTTCCACAATGTGCAAATCTTTACTAGGATTGGGAAACCAAGATGGAATTCTTAAGTGTTTAGAACTATGGGACTGATCAAAAATACAGAGCTCTGATTCTGCTTGTCAATTCCCAAGATTCAGAAGTAGTTTTCATACAGCTGTCTTACACCACAATAACTGCCTTGGTTTGTTTTGCTGAGCTTAACTTGCATAAACAGTGACACTGCACAAAAAGTTATGATAACGTAGCCTAGTGCAATGCTGCTCTGTTTACAGAACTACATGGAGCCAAAGATGAAATCATTACCGCCTAACAACTGACAAGCACTTTAAAGTTTGTCTAACCTTTTCAGAGACAGAAAATAATATTGCTGAATGCATATCCTGCATAGAAGTGATTTTGTTCATGAAACTTAACACAAACAAATCATTTGTTCAGCATAATGTGAAGTGTCAGACTGTTACATTTTAACAGAGAGCAGTCAACAAGTATCAAAAACATGTCCAGAAAGCTATTCATCCTCTGGGTATTTCCAAATAAAATATAGAAATAATGAATATATTCCACCAGTGCATATTTTTCTTAGATAGGCACTAAACTGATGTTTTGCTGGGTCCCACCCCACAATTCCTCTGATAATATAAACTCCATCCATGTCACCTAGCAGACAAGGTTTGCTGAGGCATCTTTGTACAGCAAGGCAAAATGTATTATTGATACCCTATAGACCACAGACATGTGTCAGGGCAGGATTTTGTTGTGGATTTACCTAATAGCCTCATGCCTACATACAAAAATATTATAAATAGTATACTACTTTGGTAGTATTTTTATTCAGTGTTTATGGGCCATATCAACTTGTGTAAAGATGGCAGTAGACACGCATATAGCATATGCTCATTATACATGCAGGGCAGACATTCAAATGTATTTATAGAAATATCATATACTACACAATGAAAATTAATATACAAATAATAAGAATCATAATCTTTAAAATGTAAAACAATCCCAAGACCTAATTTTCACTACAGTAAAGTTTTTGTCATGTTTCCTTCTCGCACAAACGCACTACTCTGGTTACACACCAGCTTCACGTAAAATTAATTCAAGACATTAGGAAACACTGTCGTGACCATGTAAAGTGACTTTGATTTTATTAGGAATTATCAAAAACATACCTGTACAGGTGGAAGGTAAGACTTGAAGGTTGGTTTCAAGGGTTTCACAGAAAACATCCTTTATGTTAAGCCTTCTGAGTGCTATTTTAGACAGACGCCTGGCAAGCGCTGGTTGCTGCCAGTGGAAAAATACAACGTAAAAGAAGACTTCAACAAAGTTTATGTTACCACTTTGCCGGGTAAAACAAAGATGTCCGTGTGTAAAATATTCATCGGGATAAGCTCGGTGAGCGACGGGACTCCTCCATCTGGATCAGCACACAAGTAGCAGGTTACGCTAGCTGGCAGTAAAAGTTGTCACAGCTTAACGTTAAGACGTCGATGTTAGCTAATGTGGTGGCTAGCTAGCTAGCATAAAGTCATTAGATGAACTTTATAAACAACGTCGTCTGGCTGCGATAAACTAAAACACAAATAGTAAGCAACTTAACTGAGGCGCCTCTTCTCATAGGCCTACATTTCCACCTGTTACTGCAAGAGCTGCCGACAGTGACTTCCTCAGAGTCTGATTAATTCAGCCAAATACACAGTACCTGATGCTGCTGAGGACTTAACGGCCATGTTTATATCCCTGGGAGGGGAGATGCGAGGTCTGTAGATTGTATAAGGTCAGGCAAACGACGACATTAGCAACCCGGTTTACTAAACAACTGTGCGACACGGCATTCGGATCAAATATATGTTAGTCTTAGGAGTCGAAACGTTTTTTATCCAAATAAGAAGGGTTTAAAACAAAAACACGCGACGTGTGTGGAGCGAAGTAACGTTTTCTGATCGCCAACCGGGCTGTTTATATCCGCACAACTTGACTTGACCTTGTAATCCTCAACCTAAGGAAGTCGGGAGGGTTCGAGGAGGAGGAGGGGCCCAAAGCTCTTCAACTTTAAAGTTGTCACATGACTATAGGAGAGTTATCGGAATACTTTTTTTATTAGGCTACCAGTGAAGTGAAACTTTAATACATGCCAAATGTTAACCTTACAAATAGGATTGTGTGTGTGTGTGTTTGTGTGTGTGTGCGTGCGTGCGTGTGAAAATGTGAACAGAATGATGCTGGGGAAGATGGTCCGTGTGCCTATCGGTGCCTATATCAACCAAATTCCAGTGTAGATTGTCCTGCATTCTGTAAAGTAATACTGAAACTTAATTTACTTGGAATATACTCACAGATAACGGGTAGGGGTATGGGATTCATTAATAATTCCTAGTAGCCTATGTCATTCTTAATCTCCAATCTAAAATTATTTGCACAAATCTAAATATTCAAATTAAAAATTATTATTTCTTGTATGAGGTGTGATAATTACTGTTTGCTCTTCTCATGATAGAAATGTTAAGACACTGAGCCTCAAAAGTTGTTTGTGTAACTATCCTAACCTTGTTATATGTTATTTTCCCTCCATTTCCTATCACAAATTTAAAGGTCAAGTATGGACTGAAACCGAGGTTAGCATTTCCATTGGGCTTATCATTTCAGTAGATGGTTGTATGGGAAAACTGTTTGAAAATTTAAAATAGCCTACACTCACAATACATTGAAGCGAGTCAAAAAATTTGAAAAATATTTAAAACTCGGCTTACTAGGAGAGGAAAGTGTGGCATCCGTGGAACCACAAGAAACACTGCTCTCGACTGATCCTGAACCACAAATTAGGGGGAAAAAATACAGAGAGCACGGCCCGTTGCTGACCATGGTCCCTTTGAAACACATAGGCTATTAGTGCTGTGAGTCTGTAGGTGTCACTGTTGTGCTTTTCATCTTGCATATAGTTTGAAGGCCTTTGATGATGGAGACAGGAGCAGGCTGGATAAACAAATTTTCTAAAAGGTTTGGTTATTTGTTTGTTTTTTAACTTTCAACCTTTCAATTCAGTTCGATTCAGTATATATTTAGAAACTAAATGAATAGAATCACCTGCCTCATAGGCTCAAACAGTCTTCACTGTATTCATTGTAACTTAGTTGTAATGTTAATTAAATTCCTTGAGTATTAATGGAAATTGACAACAGCCTCCTATGAGCATTTGTTAGCCATTCAAGTAAAATTAAGGGATAAACAGGGAATGGCATACATTAAATCAGTTTTGGAGGACTATCAGCACTTACACTGCTCATCAGGTCGCACAGTACTGTGGCTCCACCTGGTGTAATCCTTTGTAACCCAATGGGTGGAGCATGGCACAAATACTGCCGAGGTAAGGGGTTTGATTCCCAATGCAGCCACCCATGCTGAAAATGAATGCACTCATGGTGCTGGAATGTGCTTTGGATACAAGTATCCGCCAATTGGCATACGGTGATGTAGTGGAAATTGGGGCTGATGATATACTGATGGTGGTACACAGTGCACTATGACCCACCATCCACATCCAGTTCACTACAATGATAATGACTTACTTGTGTACATGGGTGTATCCAAGCAATATCCAAAGCTCTAAGAAGCATGGGTGATTAAAATGATCAGATCATTATGGCTCGCTTTCAAGAGGTTTTGTTAATATTTCATGTGGCTGCCAATGACGGGTAGTTTAAAAAATGCTGCCTGAGAAAAAGAAAAGCCACCATCTCCTCCCTGCCCCCTTTAAATATCTGATATGTGTTGAATAGGATGAAAACTATAGTCAGGGATGGACATTTTTAGAAGGTCTACAAAACAGTGTTGATTACCTTTACTTCGAAAACAGCCATGGCCACATTAATGAAATGCCCATTTCACCCCATTGTTATTTGTGTTTGTGTTTCCAGGCATGGCTTTGTGACCCTGAATGCAACAGTCCAGCAGAGAGAGCTGTTCTCCAAAGTATGACCCACACACACACACACACACACACACACACACACACACACACACACCTCTCTCTCTCTCTCTCTCTCTCTACCTCTGTCTCTCACTCTTTCACTCACTAGATTCACAACTCATTGGTGTAACAGTGATATGAGTGGTCTGTGTTAATATCGGGTATGGTTTATGACACGTGTGTGTGTGTGTGTGTGTGTGTGTGTGAGCAGTTCATGACAAGTGGTGAATCATCATCCTTGTTGGTGCCTGTTTCATTAGTGTTAATCTTTTGTCTTCCGTCACTCCTTTAATTTTCTCCTCTTTCTTTCTTGTCTCGGCTCTTCATCCCTCCTTCCTTCCATCTTTACAGCTGAGTCACTCCCTCCTCTCTCTCTCTCTCTCTCTCTCTCTTGCCCAATCTGTCCCATGGGCAGGCTGGTTTTAGAATCTCATAAACTCTTTAAAAGGTTCTGCCTCAAACACACACTTGACCTCACTGCTCCTTGATACTTTATCTTGGCTTTGGACAAACACACACTCTGACATACACACACACACACACACACATTGCAGACAGCTACACACACAGATAAAAGTCAAATAGGTGTGTGTATTTGCGTGTACTACCATATGGTTTTGTTGCCTGGCAGTGGAACATTTTGTGCATGCTTTCTCACACACACACACACACACACACACACACACTCAGCCACCCTGCAGTGTTTACATACTTAAGCAAAAGAAGCCATTAATGAGACGGTGTCGGTGCATGTAGCAGGGTGGGTGAAAGTCTGATATTTCTGGCTGTTGAGCACCCAAAGAACCTGCGCGGGAGCGAGCAGTGTGTGTCCTGCCTGTGTGTAAACGTTATCTCGTCGCTCCTCACTCAGCTGTCAGTCATCCCGCTCCTCCATGATATTCCTCACTTCAGCTGTGTAACAAATCAACGAGGCAGGCCGGGGCGTTGAACACAGTATAAGCTTCAAGTGAAAGCTTCAAGCTAAACAGATTGAGTATTATAGATTTGCAGGCAGGGCTTTCAGGATTTGACATGCGTTGTGTGTTTGTGAGATATATCAGATAAATCTCAGCGCTGTGTATTAAAGTGTAGTCCTCAAGGCAAGGGAACGTCAGGGTGTGTGTTGATAGGATTTAAAAATGGTATTTGTTGAGTCCAACAGGATATTGGATTGTTCAAAGAAGTAAACGCTGAGATTTTTCTTTTTTCTTTTCTTTTTTTTTAAGTTTTGCCTCCATCTTTGGTGCTAAGCGTTCATTCCTGTGGTCTTTCTGCACTGCACTTCCCAGAGATCGCCTGTCAATCAAACAGTGTGGGCGGGACTGTGGCGTCTTTTCCTTGGATTTCCTGCTGATGGAGTTCGAGTTTCTCTTCTCTTTGTCTGTGCAGCCATGGTGGCTAACCAGTGTTTTTTTTTGTTTGCAAACAAGCAGGACACGTAACACCCATCACTTCCTCTAATGCCAGAGGATTTTCTCAGGAAAGAGCTCCTGAAATAGAGGAGGTGGGAACCGTGTGATGCTCATAACAAAGACGTTTTATTTGCTAATAATAGTGCTTAAAACTGACAAGAACTTCAAAGCAAAAATGACACAGTAACTGTATTTTTTTTCCACATGGTTCCCACCTTTTCTGTTTCATGTACTCCTACCCATTGGAAGCCGAGTTGTTTCCGCTGTTTTTCATGTGGATCCCAGGAAGGAGCCTCCACAGTGTTTGCTTTGCATGGAAAAGCTAATGCGTGCAGCAAGCTAGTTAGCGCAAGTAAAAGAACAAGACGAACTCACCCAAAGAATCCTTTTCCAAACATTTAATTTGACATCCCTGTAATTGTACAGAGTTGTGTCATAGAGTATAGCCTGCTTTGAAACTGAAACAATGAGTTTATGTTCTATTTTTTTACCAGGAGTGCTAGAAAGGAAACATATGCTACTACTTGTGTACAACAGTAGATACTGTGGACCTTTGTCACAGCGGCCATTTTGACAGGAAATAGCAGATAAACACAGGTGTTACTAATGACATTAACGAAGGTTCTGTTTAGGTACAGAACCTTCATTAATGTGATTAGTAACACCTGCGCCTGCCTACTATTCCATGTCAAAATGGCCGCTGTGACAAATGCTAGAAGCATGTGGTGCATGTGACCACTGACTCTGCTCTCTCATTGGCCACCGCTCTGCCTCCCGCCCCACAGCTGGGAGTTGACTGGCGGTCAGCATTGCGTGCCGGAGCCAAAGCGACGTGCGTCTGCGTCCTTTGCCGCTCTGCCGTCCCTTTGCCGTCCCCCTCCTCTCTCCGCTCGTCCCCACAGGTGATGAGTGGAATCTCCCCACTTTGCAGCCATTTGTCGCTGTCTGTCTCAGTCGGGCGTAAAAGCCCTCATGAAATGCCTGTAGGTTGAATAACTATTATATGTGATAGAAGCAGCATTATTTATTTGCATGAGAATGTGGCAGATTATTACTTGAAATGCATTGCTGTCCAATGGCAGGACATGCACTGTGTTTGTATGAGGCTGAAGGCCGGGCGCCGCAGAGCAGTGTGATTTTAAAAGAAAAGGCCAGGGAGAGAGATTTTATTAGTGTGTGAATGAGACTGTGTTTGTGTGTGGATGGATGAAGAGAGGACTTTTCTATGAGAGTGTGTATTGCATACAGTCGTGTGTGTGTGTGTGTGTGTGTATTTCTCCAAAGCTCTGTGTGAACTCTAGACAGTCCCCAGTGTCTGACTGGGCTGTAAATAGCCATGGGAAAGCCAGAGAAACACACAAAACACGCACATGCATCTACACACACACACACACACACAGACAAACACACACACACACAGACAAACACACATGCACTACATTA
>OMKZ01000670.1:4478-22592 GCA_900302535.1 Neoniphon sammara
CCATGTACGTTCTGATTTCCACTTTTAACAAGACACACACTGCCCTCTGGCAAGACACACACACACACACACACATTAATACACTTGCTGCCACGTGAGTAGTGCGTTTGAAGGTAATATTGACTAAGGGAGAATGAGCAGCGAGAGTGTCCTGAGGGAGCAATGTGTCCTTGATGCCAGGACATCTATAATCTGTTTTGTACTGTGTGTGTGTGTGCGCGCGCATGCATGCGTGCGTGCGAGTGAGTGTGAATGACTGAGAGACATTGTGTTGTATTGCATTTGCAAACCACACTGAAAAAGTGTCTACTGCAGCTTATTTGATAAAGATAGCAATAGCAATTTAAAGCCACTGTGATTTCTTTTCAATTGTATTATTTCGCTGCTAGTAGGAGTACAAGAAACAACAGCAGAGAATAAGGTAAAATGATTCTTGCTAGCCTCTGTTAAGAAAAGCTACATATGGGATCAGGTAGGTTTTGCCCTTATTCTCCACTTTTTTCTGTGTTGGAGGAAACCAGGACAGGCTTATATAAGGTCGTCCTCTCCAATAAAAAATTAATAAAGTCGCTATACCTCTTCTATTACATATTCAGCACAGAAAAAAAGCTTCCTTTTTGCTCAGCATGCTGCTATACTTAACATCTAGCCTTATCATTGTCCCCAGCAGGCTAAGCAGGTTCCTCAGCCTGTTAGTCTTCATTCATTCAAGAATTGTGAATTTCTTGCTGTCCTAGTGTTTCTACTTCATATCTGCAGCGATGGTGGGCTCCTGCTGTGTGGTTTACACCAGAGTGCCCGTTCTGTACAGTATCGCCGCGCATTTGTGGTGATGACATATAGCGCAATCAAATAGCAGTTTATTTGATCTCAACTCTCTTGCCTGCTTAGTTGACCGCCTGCTTTAATCTCTTCTGCAGAGAGCACAACAGCGTCAGGCTGGTTTGCTAGTTAGCGTTAGCAGCTGAACCCTTAGCAAACATAGCTCAGGGCCACCCTTTGCATTCAGAACAGCTGAAATGTGGGTAGTCGGCCATTGGACCATTCTTCAAGAAAGCCTTCTGGTGATCATGAACCTACTTTCTAATTTGTTAAGCAGTGCGAGCGGGGGCATTATTATCGTCTTGGAATGTGGGCAGATCTCAAGGAAAAAGTGTTTGCACCATAGCTGAACCTTGTCCTGTAAGAAGGTCTTAATTCCTTGGCTATAGGAAGGTAAAGTCAATGTCACATTTGATTTATACTGACCTACTTTATACAGCATAAATTACAATATTTAGGTACACTATGTAAGGTACTGTTACAACTTCCCGGTATGTTGAGGGTGTTTGAGGCATGTTCCCACTTACAGAATCTGAAGGCAGTTCAAACACAAATGCATGTTTTGATCTCTTGAACAGTGTGGAAGTCAAACATCGTAATTTTCCATCACACACTTGACAAATCCATCTCTTCCTCTCCTTCCTGTCTGATGTAATTGGTGAAACAAGCAGTCATTTTACACTTTATTTACCATCTAGCAGTAGCAACCTAGATGATAGATGAAGTTTTCGTTTGTCCCAGTGAATGTCAACAGAGAACTTTTGGGATGGCTGTTGAAGAAATTTATGACCCTCTGTACCTACTGCAATTTCAGAAAAAGACAGTGGAAAATCATAAATCAGTGTATTTGCAAGTGCAGAGCATATAAAAATATAAAATTTAAAGGGACAGTGCAGTATGCTCATCAATTGATTGTAGGAACACAGATTTCTTGGCATCAGTGGGTATCTGTGCTAGTATAGCTAGTGGCTGCAGCTGTTTACCTGAAGTGGATTTCAGCAAAGTGGATTTCCTTCCTATATGACCATGCAGAGCAATCATCAGACCTAATGACTTGTAATGATGTGGCTGCCCATGCCGTTACAGATTTGCCACTGTGTTCACTTGGCAACAAACATTGACTTTTGAAACCATAGTGCAGTTGTTTAGCTTCTCAACACTTGAATAATAGGAATACGAATACAAATTGGGAAGGTTTGAGAAGGTTGCTAGAGAGCTCCGCTAACTAGCTTGTTGTGTGTTATCGTGACATACAGACTTCAGCAGTGTTTCAACTGGTTCATCAGGTTGGCACTTGCATTCAAATATAATCTAATTCATATTCAGTGATGTGAGTTGATTTGGGTAACCAAGCATCCAGTTTTTCTCGGGAATGTCACGTATTTCACATAGTTTTCCCAACCTGCTATGAATCATGTATGATTTGCCCTGTGTTTTTAATGCGCTGATCATAGTGTAGCAGATTTACCAGCAAAAGTAGTCCATGTGCAGTGAACTTTGAAGTTTGGCTTTTGGGTTGCTGTTTTTACTTAATGTCTTTTTCAGATTTTAATTTAGGTCAACTTTGAGCTTAAAATGTTTTTTTTTTTTTGTCATAGTTACTTTTTGTGTAGTTGTGCTGTGCTCTTATAGTAGGACTTCGAGGGAGTGCACGCTAAAACTGAAGTTTTTTGGGGGCTGGGGTGTCATGTCATTAATAATTACTGCTGCTGCTGACTAGGAGTTTTTAAGGTTGCAACCTCTGTTCACTTGAGTAGACCACACTGCCCTGATGCTGATAAGTCAACGGGAGCAGAACCTCTTAGCTTATATATAGCATTTACATTTTTTGTGCATTTGATTGTGAATTTAACTATTTAATAACCCTACCTGGCAGGGAAGCTCAGGAATAGTTCAGCTACATGCTAAACATCGTCACCCCTCTGTAGTCCTCCTGTCTGCTGCTCTTTCTCTGTATGGATGACAACTTCACAATATTAACGCCTATTCTGAACATCCTAATGAATGTGAGATTTAGCACCGCACAATAAATTTTATATACATTATTGAAGTTTTAATTCCCACAAGTCCATATAACTGTCCAGTTCTAACATTAGCTTTATTTTGAGCCGCTGCAGATCCAGAAAGAAAGGACTCTTGTTTGCATTTAGTAGTATTCATATTTTGCCTATTAATATCAATAATTCAATTAACATATTCATTTTAGAAGGTTAACGATGCAACACAAGTGGTCTGACTTTTATTTGAGGCATTATTCTGGTTCATGAGTGACCAATATATTCTTATCTTATAATATCAAGTTTTTATCCATTATCATGATGCCCTAAATCTATAACTACTGATGCCAAAGATACATAAGATGGCTATGAAAACAAAGCATTAGTGAAAAGAGCACTGTGTAGTAATTGTGCACTATGAGAACAAAAATCAAAATTTAATTAAGGTGGAAGTCGAATTGAAAATAAAATCAAAGCAGAGACTTACGAATGCAACGCTTCATTTTTGTGATGGGTCATAGCCGGGTTGAGGGCTGTGGACATTTCATTCTACAGTATAGCCTAATATTTGGGGACATGGCTTTTTGGTGGGAAACTGGGCCAGAGACAAAGCTGCTGTTGGCAAAACAACAATAGAATTTTTGGAGTGAATTGCCAAGCAGAGCAGCAGGTTTTGATTTATGATGATGACTACCCAATGGCAGCTTGTTGCAATTAGTGATGTGGCTGAAGGGTCTGGCAGTCTAGCGGTGTTATATTGTTTTTGTCTTTTATTAATCTGTAATTTAATTCCTTTGTTTTTTGTTTGCCGGAATCTTACTGATACTGTATGTTTCCTCTCATTTGTGTTTCATACACAGCTCTGCTCTCTCCTCTCCTCCCGCTGAACCCTCTTTTCTTCTCTCACTGGTGATGTCATCCTGTTAGCATATCACTTCCCCTCTCTTTTTTCTTCGGCTGTCTCAGTTTTTCCTCTTCATATCCTTTTGACTCGCCTAAGTCTCAGCTCTCTGCTTTGGAGACGAACCACGTCAGTGACTGGGGTGGGTGACAAGAGCTTCATGGGTTAGCTGTGTTTGGACAAAGGGCTTTCAGAAAACCTGGTTTTAATTCTTGAATTCAGGTCAGGAGTATGGATGCTATAGAAACAAAACAAATCCACTGGAACACAAACTCATATGGTCAGCTGTGTATTATTTGCTGAAAAGGCCAACAAATGCCGATGTGACATCATCCTTTGATTCCAGTCTGATCAGAGAACAGATGTTGGAGGATACTGAGCTTCTATTGATATCAAATGTCTAACATTAGATGCACGCATTGCAAAAGCTCTCAGTAAGAAATAGTATCGCTCACTCATTATAACACTGATGATTATCCTACCCTGATAATGCAGTCTGATATCAGACTGCATTATCAAGTGGAGGATGTGATCCCTTTATCATCAAGTAGTATGTAATAGTGCATTTCATTTTTTACCACCAGATGGGTTAATTCTCTACCATAACTGTGCAGATACATATGATTTATTTATTTGTATCACTTCAAAGGAAGTACTATGAGGGTTTCAGTTCAAAATGCTCTTTTCATTGCTTGAAAAAAGTCTTCCAAAAAATCCTGTCTTTCTTTCTTTCTTTCTTTCTTTCTTTATTCATTTATTTTAATAAAGGGTTAGGGTTAGATATCTCATTTTCGATTTAAAGTTTTCATTTGTTCATTTTTCTGATCAAACTGCAAAAACTTGCAGAGAAGAGATAAAGGAAAATCTGAAAATAAGAATTTTGTTGTAAAAATGTATATATACTGCTGGAAGCTGGCATCCTGCTTCATATTGTAGACCTTTAAAGATGAATGAGTGCGAAGTGCAAAAAAAAAAGTGCAACAGTGACAAATATTGGGCCAAATGGCTAGTGCCTTACAGCAGAGGGCATAATACTGTACATTATGAAGATGGTTGAACTATTTCAGCTGCGGTGTTAGTGTTTTTTTTATTTTTGTGTTTTTTTCCCCTAAACTTCCCTCAGTTTTGATTGATACCACATGATGAATCAAACCAGGCCCTGTTACCAGTGGCAAATAACCATGACTGAATCCATTTCCTCTCACTGGCAGGTGTGTGGGGCAGTCAGGTGGTGGTGCCCCAGAGGGTGAGCGCTGTGCTGGGGAAGAATGTGACATTAGAGTGCAGGGTGGAGGTGGGTGCAAACCTCACCCTTACCCAGAGCTCCTGGGAACGCCGTCTGCCCACCGGCTCTGTCACAGTGGCGGTCTACAACCCAGTGTTGGGCATCTCCATCCCTTCAGAGTTTGTCCATCGCTTGTACTTCCGTTCACCCTCCTCCCATGATGCCACCATCATACTGGAAGACGTTGGCTTTGCTGACGTTGGAGTGTACACCTGCAAGGTGGCCACTTTTCCTCTGGGAAACACTCAGGCCTCCACCACTGTCAGTGTACTCGGTAAGTGTCTGTATGCATTTGTCTGTAGTTCCATGCAAAGATTGGAATACCTTTCTCAATAGTGCATGTTTGAATAGAGCATCTTGAGCTGGTGAGACTAACACAAGAAAGTTACTCTTATAAAATGATTCAAGCAGACTCAAGCAGGGTGAAACAGTGCTTGGTTTGTTTCAGCCTACTTAGCTGTCAGATTGGTGGTGTTTACTAAAGAACAGTACAAAACATATAAAGTTTTAACTCTCTGAAGAAATTATCTGATGGTAGTGCTGAACCTCCTTAACCTGGCACTGCCAGCTGATCTCATGAGTTCATTTTCGTTTGACTCGTACAGCCAGGCCAAACGGTTTGCCACACTCCAACCAAAACGTTATTGGAAGCCATAAAAACGGCGGACCAATCAGCATCCTCTGAGGAAGTACAGACATGGCTTAGGTGATGACGACATTGAGAAGCTTAAGTGTACTGAAGTGTGCTGCTGTTTGTTAGGCTTCGGTGTTCTCATACTACCAATATGGTTTGTTTGTCTGATTGGATGAGTTAGCTAATGACAGACAGATGGTTGATCCAATCACCTGCTACGTATTTTTGTAAAAACTTGTTGCTGCTGCCCCTTTTTCAAACGGTTTTCCAAACCCAACAGCCTAGAGAGAATGGCTGCACCAGGCCGGGGCCTCCTCAGTCTTGTCACTTTGAGTCTATGCTTTTCTGAGCCTTGGGTCTGTTTAAGTCACCAAGTTTTTACAAGTAGTGTTTATTGATACATTTGATATTTTAGTATTTCATCAGTTGAATATAGTCTTAAAATTAGGTTTCCATTTCTAATTCAACAAACTGCAATAATAGCTGGGTGAAGATGGTGAGTCAAGCAGTGCAGCCTTGTCCACCTATTAAATGACTCACAAGTCGTGCTGGACCAAAGATCCACTGTGGTTGAGGAAAGACTTCAGATGTCTGCTCAGTAAGCAGTGCTGGAGCCTCAACATCAAATTAGATTTTGGGGCTGTGCTGCACAATCAGTAGATGGAAGCTGTTACTGCTTGCACGAGAATAGTGGGAGTACGTTTTGTGGCAGTTGAAGAGGAAGAATAAGCAGAGAGGAAGAATAAGTAAAAAAAAATGAGCCCAGCAGAGTTTGACTCATTCTTCATAGTGCACAGGGTTTTGTTTGAGGTAATGGAACAGATTTGCAGCAATATTTTTGGTATCTGTCTCTTCAACCACATTAAAAAGACATCTCATTACTCATCTGACATTCAAAAACCAACCCTTTTCCTTTTCACCGAGTTTGTTTTCGGGACAAAGTCTATGCTTGTTGTGGATTCACCTCTGTCTTGCTCATTGCCGTGCTACATTTTTTTTAGATTCTTGACTCATTAAAATTGGCAAGATTAAAGACTCATGATGGCCGGTGGGAACAGGGGAAGGGCTCCCTTTAGATTAGCATGTATCAAAGTAGGTTAAAGCAAACACTGGCAATTATTTACATTTACATCACTGTTTATGCCCAGATCTGCATTCAGTAAGACAGGAAAATACTGTGTGGACAAGTTGTTCAGTAATCTTCCTTGGGACAAAAGGGAGAGAGGATTTAAGAGCAAGTGGAGGGAGAACAATTGAAAAGGCAGTAGGGAGAAACAGAGAATGGTAGATAGAAGATTTGAACTGCATTGGAGGTTACATAAAAAAAGAGATTTTTGCTTCGAGGGAAGGGTACAAAAAGAGGGTGTTGTGGAGATGAAACAATACAGAGGATATGGGGTGGTGTGTGTGTGTGTGTGTGTGTGTGGTGCACTTCAGTTACTCTTTTGCAACACCCCTCTGTTTTAAGGATTTCTCTGTGTTGGCACGCAATTGCTGTGTGCGCCCACACACAGACCGTTTTCCCAGAAAGCGTTAGAGGGATGGCCAGAGCTGCTATCGGTTGGTTGCACTGGGTTGCAGTGGAATGACGTAAGTGGAAAGATATTGGTTAAAAGATGGGGAAAAGGAAAGCTGTAATTGATGAAAAAGAAATATAATGTGAACCTTTCAGAGACCAGAACCACCTCAGGAACTCAGGATAACCTCAGAGGAGTCGTGTAACTCTAACGCTGCCGCTCTTTCTCCCTCCCTGCCTTGCTTGCTCTCCGGATGCAAGTGGAGCCCAAGGTGTACGTGTCCGCAGGTTCTGTTGCCCTGATCGATGGCGGCAATGAAACAGTGGTGGCCACCTG
This sequence comes from Neoniphon sammara, assembly GCA_900302535.1. Taxonomy (NCBI): domain Eukaryota; kingdom Metazoa; phylum Chordata; class Actinopteri; order Holocentriformes; family Holocentridae; genus Neoniphon; species Neoniphon sammara. The sequence goes on from OMKZ01000670.1 coordinate 11,971, forward strand.
TATCGCCGAGCGGGCCCGGCCTCCGGCTGAGGTGTCCTGGGAGTCCAATCTCTTTGGACAGTCGGAAGTGCAACTGTTTGACGAGGCCAACGGCACCATCAGCACGCAGGTGCGCTACCTCTGGCAGCCCACCCGCCACGTCCAGGGCCACGCGCTCACCTGTGTGGTCCGACACCCAGCTCTGCCAACTGACTTCAGGATCCCCTACCAGCTCAATGTGCAGTGTGAGTGCCTGACAGGAGCCACTGTAGGGTAACACTCTACACAAACATCACCTAATAACACTTTATTAGCAACAGATATGTGGCACATTCATGAATACTGACCATGCAGCTTTCATTACGTATTTGTGGAAAAAAGTAAAACTCTGTTTCAAAATACAAGACTTGACAGATTTCATGTTGTTGATACATTGATTATGCACAATGAACTTATAGGTGGGGCTGAGTTTTTGATCAAAAATTCATAGGAAAGCACAGGAAGACATTTTGAAACTTTTCAATTAAAAAGCAATCAGTTGACGGTGCTTGGCTTTTCTAATGTTGAATTTTGATTTGTTTGGAGCATTTCAACACGAATTTAACTTTAAAACCACACAAATAGATGAAACCAAGGACGGTCCATGCAGAGTTCCTTAGATGAGATATTAATTACGACAGTTTTGAGAAAATCTGTCCTTGGTCATGTCCTTGATTTTTCTTTTTTTCAACATGTGTATTTCTTTAGCCTTATCTGTGTCAATAGATTTTTCTGTGTGCCCCTAAACTGTCAAAAATGAAGAGGCTTTGTATCAACGAGACAGTGGTTACAGCACATACCTGTACTTTGTGGGGCACAAATGAGTCTGTGCATACCAGCTCCAAATGGACTGGAGAAAGTGGCCTGTCTCCTCGTCTGAAAAAGCTTTTTGTTTGGCAGACAGATTTAACTTTGATCTGATTTGCTCTGTTATGATTGATGACCGTGACAAAAGGTCTTTTACATTTGATTGATGTATTACATTTTGATCATATCATTCCACACATCATGCATAAAGTATACCAAAAGTTTGCCACCAAACAACAGCCTACATTAGATAGTAAGCAATAAAGAATAGCGTGAGACATAGAGATACAGGTATAGGGTTGTATTGTATTATACACAGCATTTATGATGGCTTGCTTCTCTGCACATTAAAGCATTTTCTGTCGTTGTTTTTTGCAGATTCCCAAACATATTTCTGCACATTTGGTCAACACAAGCCTACTTATCTTACATCTGGGTTATGACTGCCCTCAGATTCCAGATAATGCTACATACAACTTAGGCATTCAGTCAAATTGCATGTTTTTGCTGATGTAAATTACAGTGCATTTGACAGGGAACTATGAGCACTGTATCAAAACAGAAATATTTTTTAAAATAGGAAAATTCGCCTTGGTGTACCAGATAATGACCATAGCAGATTGCTGTGGTTAAATACATAGAGCAGAAACACTAGTATGCATTGTCAGTGTGTGTTGCTGAACAGTTTTCTGTGGCTGTTAGGAAGGTTTCTGGGTCGTATTAATACATCAGTAATTTTCGTTCTATTTTTTTCTTGTCCATGCAGTCGCCCCTGATATCTCAGTTGTGGGGTACGATGGAGACTGGTATGTGGGCCGGGAGAACGTTCAGATGACCTGCAAAGCCAACGCAAACCCACCAGCCCATCACTTCAGATGGATCAGGTTTGTGTGTGAGAGAGATGGGCGGGTATTTTATGAGGGCCAAATGTCCCAGCAAATCACCTGTTAAAATGTCCAATAGAATTTAAATTAAGGTGATACAATAACATGACATATCTGTCCAAGACTCTCCAAAACTTTACGTGTTGTAGGGTGAAAAGAGTCAGCTCTGTACATCTAAAATAAAAAACAGCTGTTTTTGGTATTGTTAGCTAGGTAACTGGCAGTACTCTTATTTTGCAACACAACTAATACTAATGTTAACATACAAGTACTAGCCATGACAAGTTAGCTACACATCTGCTACAGTGCAAATCTGACACACTAACAATAAAGTTAACTTACCAGGCTGACAAGATAACATTATCTAAACACAAAATTGATCTGACGTAGGAGATGTAAAGATCATTTCCCAGTGTGAAACAGCACAGAAATTAAGCACTGGTGTGTATATTTGCACCACTGAGCCAAATTGGAAGTCGCAAGATCCAGGATCCTTCAATATGGCCGTCAGCCCTCTGCCTGGCAGGAGAAAAAAGTTGTTAAAAAGTAATAGTTTGGGTTGGTCTCATATCTCAAGTTTAACACACTAATTTGTCATTGATGACAATCAGAGTTTGAAAAGAAATGTAGCGTTTACCAAGCAACATTTAGCATTTATCCAGCTTTTCTGAAGTCTGCAGCAAAGATGCTGTGAGTAAGTTAATGTTTAAATGATGCTGATGTGTTTTGGACTCTGTCTTTTTAACATAAATATATTCATTTTCAGCAGAGCAGTTTGTGAGGCTGAGTCTCAAAATTCAATAAAAGACACACTTCCAGCGCTGAACACTGACTGTAAAACTTCCCTCAGCAGCCTGGGTGTGTCTTTGCTAAACAACACAGAGCAGCCAGTGCTATTAGAGACAAGTATTTATTTCACGAGGCATGCAGTTTTATTGTTACCATTGCATGTGTGTGTGTGTGTGTGTGTGTGTGTGTGTCTAGAATTTCTATCTTTTCTGTCTTCTGACTCTTCTACATATCTGATCACTTGTAGCGTACATTTCACGTTGAAGTAAGTTTCCTGTTGCCATGCTGCTGGCTTTTTTCTCAGATATGCAAGCCTGAAGCACAAGTTCTCCTCCCTGTCAATCATGTATTTTTACTGCATCAACTAGGCTGCTGGGTGTGAATACATGGTTTATTTACTCTGAGGTCCATTTTTAATGTTTATGGGAGGATTTTGTTTAATGAGCTGATATCTCTGAGGAGCAGGCAGACTTTTTTTTCTTTCTTTCTTTTTTTTTTTTTTTGGCTCAGTGATTAGTTGACACTCGCTGTAATTTACCAAAAGGTGACGCATTCCTCTTTGCATATAAATCACAGGCTATTACTTGAGACTGATTCTATGCTAAGTTTTTAAGATCAGATAATGTTAATAGTTTTACTGCTTTAAATTCTCAGCAACGTAAGTAGATTGTCTTATGAATGTTTAAGTAACATGGCCTCCGCTGTTTGAGGTAATGCACAAAATAGCTAATGTAAATCCTGCATGTTTTACTGAATGGAATAAAGTCAGACTAACTGGATAGGCATGTGTCAACATCATGGCTGCATGTGATGGACTTGTGATTCAAACTGAATGAAGAGCATGCTCAGTCAAAACTGGCACCTGTGCTTGTGCTCTTGTTTATTTTTTTCCCCTAAGTTGTAAAATAAAATCTTGAGCATATGTGAGCAAATTGCTTGTACTGCAGAGCCCTGATGTCATGTTTTCCTCTCATTTTCATTGTCAAGAAGGTTGGGGAAAAATGAATGTTTTCTAAGATCAAAGTTAAATTGCACTCAGCCTCTTGCACAGGGATAGGCAGCCATGGGGCACCAGGGTAGTATGCCAGTTTCCAAGGAAGGTATAAAAGAAGGAAAGGACATCATGTCACTGTGTAGCATGTGGAAAAAATTGGTGTGGCTGACATTGTGGTGGGTGGGTTTACCACCCCTTGGTTTATGCCTTAGGCTACCAATAAAGCTAGGTTAACAGTTATTGCCCCAGCCAGGTGTTGGATTTTTTGATGATTTGTTATATTGTTAACTAACTCACATTTGATAAAATGTTGTATGTAAATTTCCTTAGATTGGAGTGAGGTGAGAACTGAGCTTTATGTTGGGCTTTAAGCATCTCCTGTTTTGAGGCCAATAACAAAAACAACTTATATACAATATTAGATTATAAAAAAAACACTGTCTACATTATGTGAAGTGTATTTTGTTATACATTCAAATTTCTTTCATGTCAAAGTGTAAACATGTATAGATGTTTATTGTGGGATTTTCCATCCCCATCCCCATCGTTTTACAGCACCAATGTTTGACACCAGAGCAAATTTGAAAATGCTTTCATTATGACACTTTGTCCCTTCCCACCTTTATGCATTCCTTGACTCCAACCCAGCACTACACCGGCTGATTTCACTGATTAGTTCCTCCTCTCTGGTTGAAGGTGAGCTAATCAGTACAATCAGCGGCTGTCGTCTTTATTTGGAACAAAAACCTGCACACTATCAGCCCTCCATGGCACATGGTTGCCTATCCTTGCTCTGAGGCTTGCATAAAAAAACAAAGTTAAGCTAACCATTGGGCGAAGAACATTTTTAGCCAGTCGACACACTGAAGAAGTTTGGATGAAAGAGTTTGAAGAGAGTGATCTGGGTCCCAGGGCTGAAGCACAGACAGACTCTTGCCTTTGAGAATCTGTTTTTGTTATCCCAGGAATGTCTTTCATTTTTAGGATAGGACAGTTTGGTTTTCAAATATCTTTCACTAGTGCCAAATCTTGTCAAAGTCATGTTACACAAGTCATGATTAAATACATGCACACTTATATTGGTAATAAATAGGGCTAGAATTCTGATAACGTGAGCAACAAATGGAAATTTAACAAAACACTTAATCAGAAAAATAAAACATCATGTGCATATTTACATCATATGCTATCGTGTTGTAAGTGTGTGTGTCTTGCATGTATCCCAGATTGGACAGTGAAATGCCGGAAGGGGTGGAAATAATCAACAACACGTTGCTCTTCCTGCGTCCCCTCCATCGGAATGACTCCGGCGTTTACAGGTGTGAGGTCGCCAATGACATCAACCTCCGCAGCAGAGACGTACGCATTCTCATACAAGGTGAGCAGAGTACACACGACAGAGCGCAGCTGACCCCCCCTCGCCTCCTCTTCCCTCAGGAAGTACTGTGCGTGCCTCTGGCGTGCACGTCACAGAGGGTATCACTGCCTGTGACATTGTCCTTCAAGCAGAAATATGAGGCTGAGCCGCTCTTGCACATACATCCTGAGCGTTTACCCCTCTTTTCCATTCAGCTCAGGGCGTGTCTATGATTTTTAAGTGAAATGAATGGCATGGTGTGTTGGCATCCGATTATTTCCGCCCCTTAGATTTAGTCTAATTACAGGCTGATTAGCCCTGATTAACATTAGGTCTCCAGATGTTCAGCAGGACAGTCCCGGGCCAGATGCATCTGCGAATGTTTAAGGCCTCTTCAGACCACAGTGCGCTGCCTCCGCTCTGTCCTCTCTCGGCTTGGCATGTGTGTGTGTGTGTCTCTGCTGTGTGTTACGAGCATGTCCCTGTGGTTTCGCTAAACTCTCCTCGCCTTTGGAAGCTCTCCCCCTGAATGAAGTTCTTGAGTATGATGTGATTTTCCTTTATCTCTCTCTCGCTTCCTCTCTGTGTCTCTTTTATTTCTGCATGTGTCATGCAGCGAGAGGCAAAAGCCTGCAGCCTGACTGTGAGATGATGTCCCAGATTCATAAAACATTCACTAGTTCTTTTCAACTCCTATTTATTATTTATCATCCTTATTTCTTTTTCCTTTGAGAGGAGCTGTACGGTTGTGCGCAAGCGTACACGTATCGGTGCACCCCTGGGTGTGCGTTTCGCCATGGTTGTGCTCACGTACGTCATCGCACTGCCTCTTCATGGAGTGGTACAATTCATATAGTTCAGCTACAGTCCTCAGGGTCCGTGTTCTTCCTCCCCTGAATGTGAATCTTCACCTCTCATCTGGCCTGGCGCAAGGTTTAAAGTGGCAGAACAATTTTAGAGTGCCAGCAAACTTTTTAGACTCACGGCTCTTTCCATTTCTTTTGTATCCTTCCAATTACAGGTGTTGGCTTTTCTCCTTTGTCTGTTTTGGGGTTAGGTTCCTATACAGATTGGTGTTCCCTACTAAATCTGTATCATTAAGTCATTTCAATAAGGTGCATCCCACCTGTGCTGTCCAGACTGTGCATCAACATAAAACTTATTATCTTTTGCCTCAGCCTACTTACAGACTAGATGAATGCAGCGTTTCCCACAGGTTGGCAGTTTACTTGAGCAGTGAAGTTGGTGCTCATTATGTAGTCTAGTATAGGCTAATCAACCAGCAGCTCACTTAATCCTGCAAAATTAGCATCTTATTATCGCTGCTTTAGTGAAGCAAGTACTGCATATAGCTAATTTCCTCCTCAGCACAGTGTGTAGGCTATTTTCCAGACTTTGTTTTCTCCTCCATTCATGTTGGCACAGACAGCATGACTCAGCTGTGACTGACTCAAGAAAACAAGTTTGATGCCAGTTTTAGTGCACCCAAAAGTAAATGAAAGCAAAAATTCACTTGGGCAGCTGTTAATTTACCTTACCACCCAAATACCAAAAAAAACATTTTATGGTCAACACTGGTGCTAGAAAGTTCAGAAAATGGCAGAAAAAGTAATGTATAAAATTCAATTCTCTTTATGTTTCTTTGATTGTGTCAATGCAGAATAAAATAATTCACTAAAAATATTATTTGATGGCATTTAATAAACAATATTTTGTGTTGCTTTGCTTTTACAAATTTTCATTGTTGGAGGCAAACCTTAAGTGTTGGAGAAATATCATCATAGTTTTGACTTGATATGAGGGCAACCAATTGTGAGCTCATTTCATTTGAAAAACGACTCTTATCTTGTCCTGTGCAAACATGTTTTGCACAGATTTTACACCAGTGTGGCCGGTGATGGTGTTCAATGACTTGATTTTATAATACTAAATTTACACATTGATTGTGTTCTGAGCTCCCTCTGGACACCATCAGTAGTAAACATCAGTAAGTAAACATGGTGAAAGAAACCATATATCTATTGGAGGTATTCTTACAAAGGATTGACCTGGGTTTAGTTTCTTTAGCTGACTTGACAAAACCTAACACTGGAGATCCATTTTCCAATCCACCCATGCACACGTTGACATAAAAGAGCCAGCGTTTGTAACAAAAAAGCCAATCACATGCAACATGAACAGATTAAGAGCATCGTATTTAATATGAGATAAAATGAAACTATTGATCACTGTTGGGGAAAAGTGGGTCACTGCAGTGGCAAAAGAGCTATGATTCAGCAGGAAAAGGAAATACAGTTAAAGTACACACCTACAATACAAAGAGAAGCATTAAAAACAGTAGAAAATAACCAAACAATAAAAGCAGTAGACTATGAATAATTATGGATATGACAAAGAAGTGGATTACTAACATTTGTGTTGTTTTGAGAGATGAATAAACTATTATAATGAATAAATATGGACAAAATGAAAACAGTGTTCACACTGTAACAGTGAAACGTTACACTGCTGCTGCTGCCAAGGTTAGAGAGGATTACTGCAGGAAAATTACAGATAGTGTAATGTGCAAATAAATAGCCTTATCACTGCCTGTCATTAAGGCCCAGTGGTCATACTGTTCACTGATACAATATTGTGTCATCACATTGAGACTGAGAGAAGATTTTCTATTCACTAAGCCGGCCTCATGCTCCTCAGGGTTGTGGTATGTGCAATATATTGCATCAATCAGTCTCAAGAATCCTATGAAAGAATATTTTGCTGCACTTCATATGCAGCAGTAAATTTTATTCATTACTGATCACTACGGTCAACTCATGTAAGCTACCTGCTATTTAATAGGGCCCTATTTTATAAGCCAGAAACTTACCTGGAAACACCGCAAACATTTATTAAATCTCTGATATAATAAATCATCATGGAAACAAAGAGGTTCTCCTGGTCTCTAAACAATGCTGCCCTGCAGACAGCCCTTCTCACTATCAGTTATTTCAATTGCATCTCCCTGTCCAGTTCTTTTTATTACTTGTGTCATTCATTTCAGTGCAATCTTTTTGTTCATATCTGGTTTGGAGGATGGCATTTTTGCAGTAATGGCTATTTGAAAAAAAAAGTCCATGGGATCATCTTGTAGTGGTGATGCAATTTTTCCAGATAGATAATTGGTGAGGAAGCAGGATTTTTATGAGTTTTGATGTGATTTGCTGAACACGTTAGCTGTGCAACCTAAGTTTCCATGGTGACCTACCCCGCTATACAGTGAGCCACAGTTGTGAAACCAGAAAGCCAGAGTTAAGCCCAGAGTTAGCTCACTCACCCAATAATCTCGATTAAACACAAAAAAGACACTGTAATATTTGAATTTGTTATCGCCCAGCTCATTTTCTAACAGATTATTAAAGGGTCACACGACTCTTTCAACAGGGTCGAATTTTGTTAACTGTTTGCATTTTGTGAGATTAATCTAACCTGGTTAGGCTTGTACAAAAAGGGAATTAATTGAAAAATGAAATAGTGTTATTTTTGGATTGTTTTTCTTTCAGAAATCCCATTAGCTTTCCTTTGAAACCCCATATTTGGACCTGCATCTACCTCCTTTTGTTTCTTTTTGGTGTTTGGGTAATTGTTTGAGGAATGCTTGTATGGATTTTTTAAGCCATTGTTTTGCCCGAGGAAGCAAAGAGCTGGCTCAGCACATACTGTATGCTCTTTTTCAGCAACACCCTGCTTCTCACACATACAGTTACACTCTTACACACTTGGGAGCTGCCCAGTACAACCGCAGTGTACAGCCGATGGCTGCTGAGCAGCTCCACTGCGGCAGTGCCTTGCTCAAGTGCACCTTGATAGTAGCTGTGGAGGGAGCGGAAAACAAATGTTCCCCTTCGATTTTCACAGAAGTTCCAAAGATTAAAACTTATGGTCAGAAATGTGTTCTCACCTTCAGATCACCACCAATATTAATGTGATCTTCTGTTACATCGAGTACTTGTGCTATATTGACAGCTTTTATTGTGGTTAACATGCATTTGTAATGAATTAGTTTGATGTACACATGATGCACAATTAGTTAATGTATACAGCTTTTGTCCTCAGTTCACAGCAGACTCCTCCCACCTCTAGAAATATTCCCTCTTCCTCATCAGGTCCCTTCTCCCTCTCCACATTTACACTGACAACAGGATGTCGACCTCCATTTGAAATGATACTCAGTCTCACCTTTTTGCACTTGACAGCATAATGGCTGGTACTGAAACTCTGAATTAAAATACTGATTGGATATTTATCATCCACTAATGACAACTGCCATAGTAATACAAATAACACCTTTCTGAAAAGCTGGTATCACATCAAATGCGGTGGTTCTGATACAACTTCAAAACTTCAATTACTAAGCTTTTAAAGAACAGTTTTGTTGCTGTGTTGACATTGCTACTGATCTTCCATCCTTAGTTCCTTAACTAGTCACATCAGTAATCTTCCACCCATGTTTCTCTATGTTTTTATTACTTATTTACAGTATGCTTATTTCAACAGCCTTTGGTTTGCTTTTGCTTAGCTTCAAATTTTCAGAGACATTCTCTTGTTCAATTTAAATATTTTGTTTAATGAAGATATTTGACAGTAAAAACACATGGAAAGAGCAGCCTTTTACATATAGAAGGGGAAATATTTAAATTTACTTAAACACAAGAGCTGGACTCTTACATACATACAGCAAAGAGACTTTATCTCACTTTTCTTTGCAAGATATATAAAAGAAAGGAAAACAAAGTAAAAATGCAATCTGTATTACTGATTAATATGTGATATGAAATATTGAACAAATTTTTGCTTGTGTAACTCCATAGCCTAAATTGAGCAAACACTTATGCAAGCTAGATGTCTTTATTAAAATTTTGTACTTAAAATAACATTCATTGTAACACAGATTATGACCACAAAACAACAAGCTTACGTTTGAGACAGCTGGTCCTACGAATTCAGTATGAAGCATAACTCTGTTGTAGTTTAAACCACATGATTGAGATTCCAATTTTAATCAATGTAGCTTAAAGTGCAAAGACAATACTACAATTACAGGTATACTATGCAAAATTCCCAAAGGTCGATTTAGTCCACATAGTTCTCATTATTGGCCCGACTCACTGCCGTGCCGTGCTTATGCCATCGACCCTTGGCAGTGACCCTTGACCTTAAATTGACCCTTTGCAATTTTACATAGTGCTCCCTTAAAACAAACCAGTTGTAACTGTGTACTTACTTTGACAACATTGCCAGAGAAGTTTTGGTAGAGGTGACACGTGTAATTTAATTTAACAATTCATCAATTTGACTAGTTAATCAGTGTCAGGGACAGCAAATGAAAGCCTTAAATGTTGCAGCTTCTGTATTTATGCTGCAGGATCCTTGTGCGCATGAAAGATAATTTGAAAATAAATTCTGATGTATTGGCAATGCAAACCTAAGGCTGTAAGCATGTAGTTTAGTGTTTGTTTAGTTGATGTTAGTATTTTCATGTCAGCTTATCCCTACTTAGTAAAATGCTGATGTAGATGGCATTGACATGCTCTGCTTTTGTCTGTCCATCCCTCCCTTCCTCCCTCTCCCTCCTTCCTCCCCTCCCCCCTCCATTAGATCCTCCCACCATGCCCTCCACCATTACCGCGCCTGTCCTAACCGGTGCTGCCTCCTCCACCTTAGTGGACGATAAGCGCCACATCCTACTCAGCTCCCCCACCCTTGAAGCACTACCTGAGAGTAATCTTGGTTC
>OMKZ01000687.1:0-12899 GCA_900302535.1 Neoniphon sammara
ATATGTTGTGTTAAGGCTGCATAATCACACTGTTGTATTTGTTGTCACAGCAGGACTTTTCATGAAGCTCCTTATGAAATTAGTATTTTGTTGAAGTTTTCTACTTGAAGGCTGCAGGCCGATGTTGCACTTGTAGTAACTCATTGTTCTTATTTGAATGCTGCCGATATGTCTAAACCCATATTAACCCATATATAAACCCATTAAGTTTCTCTTTACTTGTTAATGTTTATACAAGTTTTTTTAAATAAAGGACGGTGTGCTGAATTTCTGTTTTGGACATGGTATTCAATCAGGTATCGAAAATGATAACAAATACCAAAATTCTGTTCTTGTGACATTTTATAAGGTGATATTTCCCTCTTTGCCAAGTAAAAAAAACAAAACAAAACCAAACTCAACCAGGTTCCCACTGCCATCTGTATAACATTAATACTGGTTTTTGCTTTCAAGGGAACACACACATTATGCACTTTTAGTCATCAAACTATCCATTTAAGCTTTCACAGATATCACAGCAAATATATAAGGCTCTGTTTGGACTAAAGTAGTCCTTTTATGTTCTTGAAGGCAAAGCGGCTGTTAGTGTTATCTGATACAAAGTGCAGAAGATAAGAGAGCTTACCTCTACCAGCTGCAGCCTTCTCACTAATGGACGATTATGTCACTGTCCTTTGTGTTCAGTCTTTAATAGGTTCAAGAAATGTTGCTGTCATCAATATTTGTGTTACAGTTTGTCACCTTCATGTGTTGACCTGACTTCTCCTTTTGTAAATAACATCAAACATCTCCCTCATCAATGCTTGAGATGTTCATACATGTGCAGATGTTTAGAACTGTGAACAGAAGTTGTTTTTGAATTCTGTATTACAAAAATTGTAATCCTTGTCCTTTTTCAATGTCATGCTGTGTGAAAGCTGTACTGATATGGTTTGGATACGTGTTATTACTGATGATACTGTCATACAACAAAACATTTGTATGATTGTGTAATTCCTCTGATTCAAACTATTGGAATGTTTTTGATCTATTCATCATAGTCTCATTATTTTCCATAATGATTCATTACAAAACAAACAGTTTCACATCTTTTACTTGTTTTATCAAAATGTGAATTAAGAGACTGAGGAGCATTCAAGACAGATCGTAATTAAAAATGCATTATAAAACATGTTTAACTGAAGTCATGATATTTTAAGTGAGATTAGTTCTTACAGTGGACAGTATGTACTGTACATTTGCAACACCACATTTTTATGAAGTGGCTGCAACGATAAGACAATTTGATAGTAGCCTACTTGTACATATTTTAAAATATGAATAATATATCATACATAACATCTTTGAGATTGCATGACAATACAAAACAATGAGAAAGCTCTGGACGATACACAATGAGTAGACTCCATATTGAAACTATAAGAAAGCCACTTTGAAAAATAACATGTTTTGTCACAAGGAGGCCTACCATCTAAAAAAGATTTAAAGCTGGAAACTGAATATGAGTGAAATCATAATCCAAACCAGTAAAATATCTTACAGTCCCTCATCCTTGACCAAGTACTCTGGTAGAGTCTGAAAGGCAGTCACTGGTACAGTCACTGGAACTGCCAGGGATATTGCACTGGGTTCGACAGTGGTGGGGGAAACCTCACTGGGAGGTGGAGGAGAGGGGAGCGGGTCTGTATGCTGAATAATGTTTAGGTCAGTGAGCTGGGTCGCTGGCACGGCGTCTGGGTGTGTCCTTAAGTGCTTGCGAAGATAGGCAGCGAACAGAAAGGCTTTGCCACACAGGGGGCAACTGTGAGGTTTGTTGGTGGAGTGGATCTTCTGGTGTTTCCGTAGTCCGGCTTTATTGAGGAAACCTTTGCCACAGCTGCTGCAGACGTGGGGCCGAGGCTTGGGATGCTGCTTCTCATGCTCCTGCAAATCTGCCAGCTGTGCAAACTCCGCCTGGCAGGTCTCACATACATGTGAGCCCAGGGGCACGACTTTGGTAACAGTCGAGGGAGCGGAGACGGTGTGAAGATTCTCATGGGCCTGCACTTCGTCCCAGGTCCCAAACGTGGCATCGCATTGGGTGCAGGAGAACTGAGGCAGGGTTGTGTGAGCAGGAAAAGCTGATGCTGACCCGGACACCGTCTCCCTTTGCTGCTGCTGCTGCTGCTCAGTTCTTTCAGCTAGATGAGTTCTCTCGTGTTTGCGCAGGCTGGAGGACACGACAAATGACTTGAAACACTCTTCGCATTTGAACGGGCGCTCTCCAGAGTGCACACGGCGGTGCTTGTTGAGGCTGGAGCGCTCGGCAAACGACTTATCACACTCAGTGCACGAGAAGGGCCTGAGGCCTGTGTGCACGAGCATGTGGCGCCGCAGATCCCAGGATGCTACAAAGGCCTTGTCACAGCTCTGGCATTTGTAAGGTCGCTCACCAGAGTGAACGCGCTCATGCACAGCCAGATCTGCAGGCTGGCGGAACCTCTTGGAGCACTTATCACAGGGGTACGGCTTGAAACCCTGATGGGCTCGCTGGTGGCGACGGAAACTGGAAGGGTCAGAAAACATTTTGCCACATTGTGGACAGAGGAATGGTTTCTCTCCAGAGTGCGTGCGGAGGTGAGACTGGTAGGAGGAGAGCTGGGTGAAGCCCTTACCACACTGCTCACACTGATAGGGTTTGCTCTGGGAATGAATGCGCTGATGGCAAGCCAGCGAGGAGGAGCGGGAAAAGGCCTTGCCACAGTCTGAGCACAGGTAAGGCTTCTCTCCAGTGTGGGAGCGCTCATGGTTTTTCAGGTCCTTAAGCTCTGTGTATGTTTTCCCACACTCATCGCAAGCATATGGCCGATGGCCCTGGTGGTTCCGCCTGTGCTTCCTAAACACTGAGGGGTCGGCAAAGCTCTTACCACACTCAGCACAGAAGTATGGCTTCTCTCCCGTGTGAGATCGCATGTGCACCTTGAGTTTAGACAGGGTCGGGTAGCTTTTGGAGCACTGACGACAGGAGTACGGGCGCTCTCCACTGTGCTGCGTCATGTGGATCCTGAGGCATATGGCTTGCATGAAAGCCTTCCCACACTCTGTGCATATGAACGGCTTCTCCCCAGTGTGAGAGCGGCTGTGGTTGCGTAGCTCTGTGGGAGTCTTGTATGCCTTGTGACAGTCAGGACACTGAAAGGGGCGCTGGGCTGAGTGAGAGCGCTCATGCTTTGAGAGCTGAGCCTTATTAGAAAATATTTTACTACACTGTGAGCATGAGTGTTGCTGCTGATGCTCCTTTGCGTGTGCCGAGAGCTTGTGAGTCCGCAGAGCTGATGGACTCCTGAAAGCCTCCTGGCATGCAGAGCATTTGAAGGAAGGCTTGGCTTTTGGGGGCCTGCCTCTGCCACGCTTTCTAGTAGGTTGATCCTTCACCACCTCTTCCTCCTGTTGGCTCTCTTCGTTCTGTGTTGGAGGGGTGTATTGCTCTGCGACAGGTGGGCTGCCAGGCTGAGGAGAGGCCATCTTTATGTTATATCTGGAAAGTGAGAGCAAAAAAAGGCATTTGGGAGGATTCTGAAAATAAAAAGATCAATATTTACATTGGGATATTTGACTGGAAGTTAGATTTTTCACCAGACAGCAGACTGAAGCCCTAAGCCCTAAACCAGTACTGTCATACTGCACTGCTAGAGCAGTATGACAAAAACAGTGGATGCTGCTGGAGCAGCAGCAAATCTATAGTATAACAGAACAGAATAATGTGGGTGTGTGGTCTTAAATCACAAAATGGCTGGCATTAGGACCTCAGGGACAATAAGCTAACCGCTTGATGCCAGAGGAAGTTGGTAATGCTATGGTGTGGAGACCATTTATTGTGCGTAATGCATGACAGATGTACCCGGCTGGAGACCAAATTTTGTATGAGAAATAACGACAACGACTCGGTGCGACGTTTTAACCAACCGGACTTAATATGTACGTTTTCCCTTTCGCTAGCTTCCTTGCTAGTAAATTTTCCCGACTCAAAATGGCTGGCTTTAGGACCGGCTGCACATATTCACACACTAGTGTCATCACTATTATGACCATATGGTTAAACAGGGAGGATTTAGCTCAGTCTTCTTATATCGTGTATGGTTTTCCGTATAAAAGTTATTTCTTACCTGATTCAGGGCATCAATCGGCTGATGGTGCCTGTATTAAACGTCAACACTACTGATTTTACTGAGACTCTGCGATTGGTGTTGACTGCAGTGTTGAGGGACGGCTTTAGGACCATGATGACGAAAGCACTCGAATAACGTTAACCAGGAGTGCAGCACTTCCGTGAATGGTAAAATATAACAAGAACCTCGATGACTACCGTGTAAAAGTTTTCCGCCGGGATAAAGTGAGCTGGTTCAATAATACAAATATCTGTCGAAGCGAGTGTTATTTACAGTGTTCATTAGTTAACGTTACTGGTTCAGCTGTTACATAGCTGTAGCTGTTACGTCAAAAGCTGCGCTATGCTATCTCAAATAGGCTAATATTTAGCGATAATGGAGAATATGAAAATGGGAATAATCTTTCAGTTCCCGTGTTTATCTTTGTGTAGTGATAGCTGTCTTGTGATTTTAAAGTTACGCTCGCTTTAGTGTTTATCAACACATAAGTGATGATACCAAGCTTACTTTGCTGCTATAGAGGGGGGGACGTATTTCAGTGCTACACATTTCCTGTTTCCTAGCAACAAGAGCAATGTGGAAATGGGGATGGAAGAAAAAAAGACAATTGGAAAAAAGGGGGTTGCCCTTTACATCAAGAAATAACGTTAGTTTAGTGATGAATGAAAATAAATCATCGGAAGTGTTTCTTGAATCAAAACTGCAAAAGGTATTTAATATGACGCATGCGTTGATCATTTGATTTCGCATTAAAGGACTTCTTGGCTTTTTGGTGCAATGTTTGTTTAGCTAAACATGATGATGCTACTACGTAGCGGCTAGCGTGCTAACGTTAGCTCACTGTTTCACTAAAACAAACATCACTGTAGTCCGCCTGCTCTCACGTGAACATAAGTTTATTAAGACGGCTACCATTACATTTATTTGGCTCAATTTAAAATGTAGGATTATATGGCATTTTACAATGGCGATACATCTCTATTGCGAGGCGTTGGTCTCCCGGTTTATTGACATTGCTAGTAGAGTTAGCTTGCTAGTGCGAAGACTGTGCCTGACAACAAGCCAGGCTAGCCACCGCTCAGCTGTATTCAACTTGTGTGTGTCTATAATAATGGCTATGCTCACCTGGGGATTTGTGTTTGCACATTGATCCTTGATACTTGGGTTTTTGCTGGGGTTTATGCATTAAGATTTAATTCACGTCTAAAGAATTGTTGAGAGTTGAAAACTACGAAATGCTACTGAAGTGGCGTAGCAGGAGTGTATAATTTGTTTAACGTTATGTTGTAGTATGATTTCATGACTTAAACTTTAATAATCCATGTGGTGAAATTGGATAATGTTCTCCGTTATAATAAATACATGAACAACTTAATTTTGTTGCATAGAATTGAATAATACATAAAAAAGAGCAGATATTTAAATCCCAGATAGCAATTGATGTACAAGCAGTTATAAAACATATATCATATAAAAAAAAAGAGGTAAATCAAGCAGTGCCAAGTAATAGAGCTACACAATACCATAAAAAGTGAAGAAAACAAAGCTAGTCCACACAATGCAGTGTTTGAAAGCTGTGTAACTAATGTACTTAAGCATGCTCCTAAGATGACCTCTAATTGACTTGTTTTCTTTACCCTCCACAGCTTTCATGAATTGCCTGCCTCTTCTAAACCCAAGTCATTCTCTTCCTAATGCCGTGGAACTGTTGGCTAACATCTTTGACACTCCTTGGACCTTACTGCAAAGAACTGACTTTTTTTTAAATGGACGAGCTAGACATCTAATGTATTTCCTATCCACTTATTTATACAATCTCTGTCTGGTTCAGTTATTTCAAACTTTATCCTGTAATGGCTGTGCAAGAGCCTGGCAGGACAAAAGGTTTTCCTTGCAAAGAGTGTGGCATGGTTTATTCCAGTATGCCCAGCCTACTAGAACATATGGACAGTCACCTCAGACAGGAGGAAGAGCGCAAATTTAAATGTGATGAATGTGGACGTGGTTACAGGCATGCTGGTAGCTTGGCTAACCACAAGAAGACGCATGACGTGGGTTCTTTTCAATGTCAAATATGTGGTAAAGAAAACTCTAACGCTTTGGCCCTGAAGAGTCATCTCCGGAGCCATACTTCACAAAAAAAGTACTCCTGCATAGAATGTGGGAAGGCATTTCGTCTGGCTACGCAACTAGCTACGCATGAGAGGGTTCATCTTGCTAGGCAAGCAAAGGAGCATTCATTTAGGAAAGTAAACATGGAGTATCCCATACTTGAAAGTAGACATGAAATTGAAAATGATTACTCACATCGTCTTAATGATCAGTCAGGAAATGTAGGAATTCCTACAGAGAATAGTATCACTGAGGACAAGATGGATGTAGTCCTTAATGCAGAAACCGAGACCTCTGATGCAGCAAATCGACCTTTCAGATGTGATTTGTGTGACAAATCATATATACATCATCGAAGTCTGACAAATCATAAAAAGACTCACCAGGTAGGAATGTTTGAGTGCACGGTCTGTTTCAAATTGTTCAATAACATGGCTGCCCTGTACAGCCACCAGAGAACTCATAAGACAAGAAGTGGGGCAGATCCCAGTTCAATGGATGTGACATACACAGGCACACCACCTGACCAATTTTCACCGAAGAGCCAGGATGCGACAGTAAATTTCTGCCACCTATGTCAGATACTGTTCCCCAATGACAAGGATTTCCAGGAACACATCCAAATGCATAACTCTTCATCAGTCTCATTTGGACTTCAGGATGGCTTGTCGGATAACCACAATATCTCATATGATAATAGTATTGCTTCTCCTGAGTCAAGTTTTTATGCTTCTCCTGTAAACAATATTCCTTCAGTGTCATCATCAATGGATAATCATGGAGATTTTGATCAGCCACAGGAGCAGATTAATAATGGTCATGTGTACTCAGACTGCTCCAATAATCAAACCCCATCCAGTAACACTCAGGGAGAGCCCTCAGTCATGGACGCAGATATCCTCAGTCCTGTCCTGGCACATACACAAAACGCTGATGAAGCAACTGAAATGGAAGAGAACTTGGCTGCAGATTCTGATGAGCGCCGCTTTAAGTGTCAGATCTGTGGTAAAAGCTACCGGCACTCTGGGAGCCTAATCAACCATAAGAGGTCCCATCAGGTCGGCATTTACCAGTGTTCAATCTGCAGAAAGAGTTACCCTCACCTGGCCGCCCTTAGGAGTCACCTCCGGCTTCACAAGGCTCAACCATCCTCTTTTAGCCTCAACAGTGATGGAGATTGGCTGTCCTCCGAGCCTCTCACTCTGGAAAACCAGCAGGCCTGCTTCCCCTCACATGAGGAGGAGGAAGAAAATATTGGCCCTATGCTTGGAATCGATCAAGAGAATGCACTTGACCACAGCAATGGCATACTGTACCATGAGCAATTCAATCAGGATTTTCCCCAGGATATGACTGTGCATCTACCTCATGATGAACACCTGATGCAGAGGCACATGTGTGCAGACTGTGGTGAGACATTCGCAGACATTGCAGGGATCAAGTCTCATAGTTGTCCCCTGCTTCAACAGCAGCATGAAGCTACTAGCAATGGATATGGCAGTAATATAAACTTCCAGGAAAGAAATGGCCAGTGTGCCATTGAAACTCCAGGGGACAATGTAGAATTTCAAGGTCTGAATGGTAACCATGACCAAAGTTACTTTGAACAAAATTTCCATGAAAATTTAAGTAGTGATCATTTGAATGGTGACGGGGAAGGCGATAACTCTGAAGAGGATGATGATGGAGATCTTTATCAGTGCTCCGTATGTGGGAACAGCTACACCAGCATGAGGGCTCTAAGGAGCCACCTCCGTGGGCACACGCAGTCCCATGGTACCCCTGCAAGCTCAGTGCCTTCTTCCATGTCCTCTCATGAAGAAGTGAAAGATGATGAGCCAGGAGAGATGATGATCTGTAGTACTTGTGGGGAAAGTTTTGCCAGGAGGCAGGACTTAATCACTCATCAGCTTCTACATAAGACCCAGGTAGAAGATGTCAACCACTTGCAAAACAATAGTGATGTGTCAGAAGGCAAGCAACATGCACAGAGCATTATCTGTGGAAGCTGTGGCATCTTCTGCTCCAGCTACCATCATCTTGAGAACCATGGATGTACAGTTGAGAGGAGAAATGAATCAACAAACGGTGAAGAGAAAATTATAGTAAATGAGGTTGCCCATGGCAAAGAAGTGAGACTCATAAAAGAAAATGTTGATAATGAAGATCGTCAGTACAAGTGTGACCAGTGTGGGCGGTCATATAGACATGCTGGCTCTCTCCTTAACCACAAAAAGTCCCACAAAACTGGAGTATTTCGTTGCCTTGTTTGCCAGAAACGCTTCTACAATCTCTTAGCTCTTAAAAATCACCAGAGGTCCCACTTTGATATTAAGAGGTTAGTGCCATCTTTAAAAAATGTTCATTTATATACATGAAATGCTGATATTTATCATCACTTGTGGCAGCTATGTCAGTTCTTGTTGAGAGTGATTTATTGTTGTGTAACACTGCAGTGACACAAGCTAAGAGTTACATATATAGTTTCTGTGATCTACACTGCACATGTTTTGGCCCTGTACCTGTTTTCCTTCTGTAGACTGTTCCCTGTTTTGCAAACACAGGATTAACCATATGCCTTGTCTCCTCCTCCAGGCATACTTGCCATGAGTGTGGGAAAGCCTTCAAAATTCAGAAGCAGCTACTGAACCATCTGAGGAGGCACAAAGAGAACCAAGCCAAAATCCAGGAACTGAACAACCAGATTCAGGCCCTCATGCAGATGAATGGGACCAGGTCAGATGGAGGAATGCAGTCCCTAAATGCAGCTACCAGTCAAGCTTTCACCTCCATCCAACGGCGCAGGCAACCTTCTGAAGATGAAACGGGTGAAACAAAGCCTGAGACGTTGGTCAAATCAGAGGATACAGGCGACTCCCGTCCTTTTGCCTGTGACCAATGTGGGCGCACATATCGCCATGCAGGAAGTTTGGTCAACCACAGAAACTCTCATAAGACGGGTGAATATTACTGTTCTGTATGTAATAACACTTATTCTAACCAACTAGCAATGAAGAACCACTTGCGCACACACTTTGCATATAAGAAGCACTCTTGCCAAAACTGTGGAAAAGGCTTCAGGGGAAAGAAACAGTTACTCACCCATGTGTGTGCAGACCTCAGAAAGGAAGGAGCAGGAGGCAGGAAGGGCCTAAAAACTAGAGCCTTTAAGTGCAAGGAATGTAAGCAGGCGTTTCTGTCCGCTGACCAGCTGGCAGCCCACACCTGTGATGGACGTTCAGGCAATAGTGATGAACAGAACAGAACTGATCCGTCCCTGAGTAAGGAGGAGCGGCCTTTCACGTGCAACATATGCAATCGCAGCTACCGCCACGCAGGCAGCCTCCTGAACCACAAAAACACCCACAAGACTGGACACTTCAGTTGCACATTTTGCTCTAAGCCCTTCACCAACCCAATGGCTTTACGCAATCATACACGTATCCACACACAGAAGAAAAAATATATGTGTCTCACATGTGGAAAGGCCTTCCGCCTTGCCAGTATCCTTCACAACCACCAGAAGGTCCACAACCGGGTGTCAAGTCACTTCAGCTGCCCTACATGTGGCAAGAGCTTCCAGGGCAGGTCCGGCCTGAAGAGGCATCGCTGCCGGAGGAGTCAGGATAACTCAACACGAGGCGGTGTCCATCATTCAGAAAGTGGAGACAAGTGCTTCATGTGAGTTACTGTCCCATTGTGAACTGAGTATGTAAGTCATGTTCTGTCTTTGATTCATCATTACTGTAGAATATATCTTTAAGTGTATTCTCCATTTGTTGTGCAGAAGATTTCTGACAGTCAGTTTGTTTGTGGATTATTTGAAAGTATGTTTAAAGATTTATAGTTACTAATATTATCAGTCATTCCTGGTTCAGAAATTATTCACTGTTGGGTGAAATGTTAAGGGTAGCAGTAGAATATTAGGGATTGAATATGAACGTATCCCTGCTGCAGGTGTGACCTGTGTGGGCGCTCCTACCGCCACGCTGGCTCCCTCCTCAACCATAAAAAGACACACTCCGAAAACCTCCACCACTGTACCTTGTGTCTCCAGACATTCCCTGATCCTCTCACTCTACAGATACACTCCCAGATGAAGCGACACTGCTGTCCTGAGTGTGGCAAGACCTTCTGTCTGATTGCACACCTGCAGAGCCACATGGAGGTACACTCAAAGGACAGGTCTGTTGTCTGCAGCCCCTGCCAGCAGAGCTTTCCCAACACAGCCAGCTACCAGCAGCACCAAGACATGCACCACAGGGCTCAGGGCCACTATCAACAAGGCATGGGTGCGACCATTAATAACAACCTCTGCTGGGACTCTGACATAAATCAGACCTTGGAGATGGAGGGAATGCCCAAGCTGGTCCCGCCGTTGTCCCATTTGCCAAGTAGCATCTCAGACCCCCAGGAGAATAACGACACCTCTGGCACAGAAGAGAAGAGCCACGTCTGCGAGCACTGTGGTCGCACTTATCGCCACGCCGGCTCCCTCCTCAACCACAAGAACAGCCACAAGACCGGCTCCTTCTTCTGCTCCGTCTGCCAGAAAGAGTTCACCAACCTGATGGCTCTCAAGAACCACCGGCGCATCCATACAGAACCCAAGCGCTACCAATGCCTCGAGTGCGGCAAGGCCTTCCGCGTGTCCACTCAGCTCATATGTCACCGAAGAATCCACACCAAAGAGAAGCCCTTTGCCTGCCTGCTGTGCGATAAGAGCTTTTCCAGCAAGTCCAACCTGCGGCATCATCAGAAGATGCACCAGAATACCCAGGCTTACGACTCCTCTTTTAGCATGGATGCTAATACTTTTATGGACCTAGACATGGGGTCTTTTCTTTGAAGTAGGATTCTAGAGTATATGAGAAGAGAACAAGTGGTCCTCTTATTTATCTCTCTATCAATAATTGTAAAACAGTATTTTTTTTTCAGAAAGTGCCCCTAGGTCCTGACAAAACTCCTTTGAAGACACGCACATTTCATTATTGACTTCCAGTCTTACCTCTGCAACGGATGGCGTTGTCAATGAAAAAGTCTCCAGAGGGTTTATCAGTCAGACCGCTTTTTGTAAGGTCTGAATGTTTTCCATGGAGTAGACAAGATCCAAGAATACAGAACTGTCTGACAGAGCGGCTGCTCAAAACATTAATGAATCCAGTCTCCCCTCATTCCTCTTCAACAAACCAACCAACCAAAGTGAACAGAAAACTACAACCCAGGTCCATGTGAGAACATGATCAACATGTTGATGACTTGCTTTTTTTATGAGACGGTACTGTTCTGATAATGTTGATATTTCCTCTCTTGCTATGTATAATTGTGTTCAGTGCCTCCGTAAGTTCCTTACAAAAGAAAATATACAGACTATATTTATTTCTGAATCCTTTTGTCAGCTTTGCAATAGGTGTCGAAGGATTGGTCACTGTCCTCTGAGATTTCACATAGGGCAAGCCTGCTATTCAGTCAAATACCTCTGGGTGTTATCCAAAGGTCAGTGGCTAAGTGATTTACTGAAATCATGTAATCAAGTAAATGGTTGTACTGCTAATAATATTCAAGTTCACGTTTGAGTGGCATTGTATGCTAAAATGGATGTATTTAATAATTTATTCCTGTTCTATTGATTTTATTTTCTGTGCATATTTTAATAGAAAAAACCTTTTTATGAATGTTGTAAAAAATTTTACGTCTTCTAAGACTCATGTAGCCTTTAAGGAACTTCATCAATCGATTTGTAATTGCGCAGTTCTCAGTTACAACAGGTAGGAATGAATTAGCCAAGGATGGTGTTATTGGCAACACTCAGGGTAAACCTTCAAAAGGAACATACCTGACGTGTGAACATTGTAGATAATCAGTTTCTGAACTGAGCATGATATTTTTCACCTGTGCCATTTGTACACCTTTATATTTTTGCTCATGTAATAGTTGTCGACTTAATTGTTCATTATCTGTCTGTATTGTTGATACATTTTGTTGTAACTCCACATGCATTGCATGCTCTTGAACTGTAATGCCCCTTGAACCTTCATTATGTCTAAGTGCCAGTGCCTAAAATGTAAGTCGATTGTAGCAATTAACCGTTTCATGTGAACAAACCTCTCTCACTGTAATTGGTATACTGTAGAACACAATGTTTATTTTCTTATTCAGGATTCTAATTTACAAATTCTGCTTATTTTGGATTATTATTCTTATGACTTGTTAATCTGCTCTGCCACGACTAGTTAAGTTAGTTTTATGCAGTCAATGGCAAAAGTATTGCAGCAGTGAAGTGGAAGTGGTTCCTTTTTGCTTCTGTTCCCATGAATTTTTTCCCCTCGAAAGCTGTATATGAGGCAAACAAAATATATAACTTTTACCGTTTGTCTGTTTATTAAAGCATCAGTATATGTGGTTAATACACCTAATTTCAAGTAAGCACAAGTATTACTACACGCATAGCTTTATGGGTTTGAAGAAAGTTTAAAGAACCAGTTTCATCTTCACTGTCCAAGTACAGAAACCACTTACTGTTCTGATAAATGTGCAATTATTGATTTCTTTGTGTTAATTTTTGTTTTTGTTTTTTTAAAGCCAACCTGTCCATGGTGCCTGTTGTAACTTCAGCCTTTTTTTTTTTTTTTTTTTTTT
>OMKZ01000687.1:12919-46885 GCA_900302535.1 Neoniphon sammara
TCAGAAATTTAGGATAACTGAATGGGCGGAGAAAACATGGCCTTCTGTGTCATTTTAGCAGTTTGAAGTTAGATATTCTTTATGCCTTATATGTTACATTCATATATAAATACGTGTGGCACTGGTCAGATGTATGAAATACCTCATCAAAAGCCCTGCCTACCTAGCAACTGATACTCAATGCCTCATGCAGCTTAATTCTAGAGAATACACTGTAATCATGCAAACTTTGATAGTAATTAATTGTAAGACACAGACTGATAATCCATGAAGCATCAACCTCATGGTTTTACTTCGTAGTTTGCAAGAGCCATTTTTACCACAACATGATTCCTTCTCTGTAATTTGCCATTTTCAAAGTTATATTTGCACATTGGTAATAGAGAAGCTTGTAGCTTAAGGGGATGTGAAGTCTATAATAATGCAGCCACTTATGGAGATAGCGGTGGTTTGGGATGTGGATGTTTTTCCCCAGGGCACATCTCCAGTCGACAGTGAATGACTTGGCTGGGCTGTTAGATAGTTCACCTCACCTAGTTTGCGGGTCGTAATATTAAGCAATATGCTGAAATCTTAGAAAGTATTGTTTCAGTGCATGAATTTAAAACATCTCATTTGTTTTGTCTTAACATTGTATTGAGTACAATGACAGATTCAGTATATTCTGGATACAAACAGATAGCCTTCAAAACCATGACAGTCTTGACAACTTGCCATCTGCCGTTTTGTTACATAATTTAAAGTCTTGCCTGCATTAATTGTAATGATTTAAACTCTCTTACTGTAATGTATTTCCATATGCCGTGGTAGCCTACATGTAAAATGACGTGAACGTTTCAGTTAAAACTGGAAAGCTGAATTTATCGTTTTCTAAAATAATCCCGGTCCCATCTCCTTTGGCACTTCACATGTTCACTCCTCTGTCATTGATCACGATCACAGGCTAGTATTTGTGTCATGTGTTTTATCTCAGAGCTCTGTAAATATTAGAATGAAATATTGGTTGGATCTCTGTAAATTTATGGGCAAGATTTTCTTCAACAGGAGAAAACTGCTAGATTAGCTATTGTGTAATAAAAAGCATATGTCACACATTCTGATTTATTGAATTTTTAGTGCTCAAAAAAGACAAGTCTGCTCAATATTTAATTCATATTTATATAACTATTTTGTCACTCTGAAGCGTAGATTTTTACTTCTTTGTTAGAACTTAGTTTAGAATATAAGCAAATTATTGACAATTCGTTGTTGAAATTAAATGACTTGGAAAATATGTTTGTTTTGTGTCCATATTCTTCTTAGTGGATGTAAGTTGTATTTTAAGAATTTTTTTTGTCACAGTGATAGTATTGAAAAATGACGGTAAATGACATGTTTGCAGATCAATAAGCCTTACATTTTTAATGAAAGTTGTCCATTTTATTGTGAAAATACATTTGGTACACAAAGCATAGTTTATTTGTAAAATTGCATAAACTAAGAAGCCAGTGCATGTATATACATTTACACAAAACTAGAAAGCGAGAAAAAAATATATGCAGAAAATGTTAGTTATTGCTCAGTAATGACATTGGCTGGCCTGGTAGAAGTTTTACAAAAAAAAAAATCTTCACAGGAGTCCCTTTGAAAATCTGTCCACATTTAGCAGTTGATGCAACTCAACATGGCAAGATACTTTAAAAATAAATAATATAAACATTATTTGAAAAAAAAAAAAAAAAGTATCTGTATCTTAACTACTTCCCCAGTTTTGCTGGCAGAGGGTAAGTAGTTTACCCAAAAATAGATGCATATAAGAACATTGTCCAGTCACACAAAATATATTAATATTTTGCCTGGCAATTTCTCAATATATTACCTCAAGTAGCAGGTGCTCCGTGATAATTTGAGGATTTGGAGATAAAACTCAAAGCGTTGTGGGGGAAAAACAGTTTTTACACAAATTTCTCAATGATACAAACGATTACAAAATTTTCACAGGACCTCTAGGTATTATTTGTCTTTGCCCTGCTGCATATCTGAAAGTTTTAAACAAGTCAGAGTTAGTAAGCAATGTGATTATGTAGCTCCACCTAAGACATTGTAGGTGCATTTTTTTACTACAGTACATTCCTTGCAACCTTGCCATATTTTGTTAGCAGTTTGGGATTGCATGTCTAGTGTTTCAAACATCCTGTTCTGCAAAGCACTGACGCTCTCACATGTTATTTACCACCGGGACGGTAACACGTGTATTCTTTCGGGTAATACAGCAAACACCCTGCCAAAAACCACATCATTACAACAAATACAATGAAACAATATTGAAATGACCTGCAGAAAAGGATCCGTTTTGTTCTCAGAAGACCCAGTAACAGTGCATGAGAAAGGTTCACTCCCTTTATCGACAACTTCAACTATTACTGTATCAGGCTCTTGAAAGAACAGGTACACGTTCTGAAGTGGAGGTACTGGCAGGGATAATATATGTTCACCTAAAAAAATAAAGTAGCTACATTCACATGGCCTGGATGTGCCAAACAGTATGTCTTGCTCACATGTGGTTCGTCTCAAAGAGGCTGTTGTGGTAAAACGACCAGCAAGTCGACCCCCTCTAACCCTACTGAAGAGCAGGCAACCAAACTGCGGCCCGGCAGGCAACAAAAAAGCTGTGTTACATTCACTGGAGTCCTGCTGGCGGTAGGAAGTGCAGGATTTCGGATTAGCATCTGTCACTCCGGAGAGAGGACTACAGTTTTGTCAAAAGTCTGAATCTGAATTCATGTCCACCAACTACAATTTCCAAATCCAAATTGTAATATTAAGGCAATTAAAATGTGAAAGTGGCACCACAGCTAGTGTGGTGTCGTCACTATTCCTACAGAGGTGTGAGAGTTGCTCGTTGTACTGTGCTGTAAGTCTTTATGATCAGTGCACTACTGGACTTGTGTCCGCACTGGAACCTACACCGAGTATGAGAACTGAACACAACTCTACTTTGAACAGTATAATAAATTAAAATGGTCCAATTCTACTTATAAAGATACCCTGTAGTCAGAGTACAGTTCATGGTCCAGAGAGTCTTCTGGCTCTGCACCAGTCTTTCCTTGATTCTGTCACATCTGTTTCCAGAGAAGGATGAGGCTGTGGAAGACATGGAAGTGGTTAAATCCTGGTTAGTTTACATTATGTCAAACTATAAAAGATTAAAATGTTACGTGTTGTGACTAGGGTTTGACCGGCAATGGCTGATACATACATGTTTTCGGTTTAAGGCTGCCATGTTTTGTGCTGTTTTTAAATTTGACAAATTCAATGCCAAAAACAATTCCAAGAAGTGAAAAAAAAAGACAATACAAGAATACAGAATTTATTGTTTGCCCGGTGGAAAAGCCTCTGAAACAACATTTAGACCATGGGACACTAAAATTTTCCATTAAAGCCCATGCAAAGGAAATTCTTAGGTGGGGTAGCAGCTCTTTAAGGCAGGGTGAGGCAGGTTTTCATTGCCGGTTTTACAGACTGCCACCCATGAAGCTAAAATCACATCCCCACCTCCGTCCTAACAGCACTGACTGGCCAACGTCCAATTTTTATTCCAACTCCAGTATCAGCCCAGTGTATCAGTCTAAACCCAGTTACCACAGTGACAAGTATACTTACTGAAATGTTTAAGCTTGATAAAGTGGCCCCGCGGTCTCTTCAATGGGTTCTGTAGTGAAGGAAGAGAAAAGATGATCATTTCCCCGAGCAGTTTGTGCTTTTGGAATCAGCAGCAATCTGACATCTGCCTTGGTATCACATGAACACACTCCATCATTGTTATTGTCCTGACTCATCGCAGCTAATAACTAAAAGGTGTCCCCTCAAGATTAAAGACCAAAACTCACAGTAGGGACAAGGGGTTAGTTTAACCACAATAATAAAAACAAAAGCTTCTCCAGGCAACACCGTGCTGTTTGCTCCAAATGGCAGTGAGAGGCGACAGTTTGAACAGCTTTAACAGAGGGCTTTCAAGTTACGTAACGCGCAATCTGGTGGCCATATTGGAGGTCCTCAGGTTTGGGGACCTCCAGCATAATCAGCTGTTCACAGTGGCTGTTATGTTTTATTATGTCTCTAAACACACAGCTAGACTGTCTCAGCGGAACTGAATATACATGATTAATTTCGGTGCTATTTTTAACTGGGATCTGAAGATTTCAGTCTTTTGTTTACATAATGTTAGCTAGCTGAGTATAATGTCTGCACAGCTAACCATCACCGCCTTGTTGGAAACGCATCTGATATGCACACTTGCATGTTAGCAACTAAACTGTTTGCTTTGCTACATTATCCTGTGGGACATTTAGCTGGATAACAAAGACGTACAGCGGCTTTTTGTTCAGGTTAACTGAGCTGAAGCCTCTCAAGCTGCAACTTGTCGTGCTCTGGGGCGGAGAGGTGACCAGAGAGGCCACAGCTAGTGGTGTGATCATTTAAAACTGTTTTTCAAAAGAATTTTGACTTTCGTTACAGCGTCTGTCTCCTTTCAATGCAAATGTTCTCGGTCCTTGACTTCCTGTGTCACAGTAACCTAAATCTGGAAACAAATTGAAACCACCAGACTATTCACTTAATATAATTGAATAGATCTACCCCACAACAATACAACAGTACAACAATATTTTGCAGGTATCTCTATTTTTCCTGGCTGGTCGTTATGTATTTATTCATTATTTGAGCACAGACAGTTTCCCAGTGGACCTCCATGATGGCACCAGATGTGGTTGCCGGGAGACCTGAGACACAACTGCAAAGTCTCATTACCCAAAAATCCTGTAAAAAATCCTGAGTCAGTGAACTTCACACAGCA
The DNA here is from genome assembly GCA_900302535.1 of Neoniphon sammara. Classification (NCBI taxonomy): domain Eukaryota; kingdom Metazoa; phylum Chordata; class Actinopteri; order Holocentriformes; family Holocentridae; genus Neoniphon; species Neoniphon sammara. Next base: position 17,754 of record OMKZ01000687.1, read on the forward strand.
CACTCCTGTTTACCACACAGCAGGCTGGTCTGCGTTAGCGATGCTTTATACCAAAGAGACGAGAGAGGCAAGGGATCTAACATTAGTGTGTCCAGCTAATTGCGGCGTTTCACAAAAGGATGAATTATTGGAGCTTCAATTAAAGGGGTAGGGCAGGCTTCTTGCTTATAGAGCCTGACAAAACTGGTGTATTTCAATGTAGCTTTGTGCAGCTTTAAAGTCGCTCTCCAAAAAAGTCAATCAATTTTTAGAGTCTTACCACGTAGAGGCCGTTTCTGTGACTTGCGCCGATGCACCATAACCCCAATAATCAATGCAGCACCAACCAGCACGACAGCCAGCACTGAGAAGCTGGTGATGGCTGCCAGCCTCCACCCATCAGAGGTCTCCTGCACAAGTACAGGCGTACCTGTGAGGGAATATAACACAGAACAAAGGGGACTTAACTTGCAACACAGGTAAAAAAGGGATATGGCTGTTTGCATGTAATGAGACTATGGATGTCACAAGAACAGACACTTAGGTACCAAATCAATACATACATTTTGAAACTATGCCAGTTTAAAAGCTTGTGTTTTTAATATCAGTAACATCAACACAACTTGATTCCTCTCTCTGTAGCTCAGTGTTGCTATTTAAATGAAGCCTTGGCCAGTATGTTTTTGCAGTGGTATCAAATCAGGTATTGAGAATCGTTTAATTTCATGGTATTGGCATCAACTAGAAAATTCTGGTATGGTGACATCCCTAAGTGATCCTGACATAAAGAAACGAGAGGCCACATGTTGACACAGCAACACCATCACAGGCCAGATAGGCCAATCGAACCTGCAGAAATTGCTTACATGTGTTACAGGACGGGGTCTTTGGATACTGCTTGCATGACGCACATGGCACGCAAACATCCAAATCTGAATTCCAGAACTCTGAAGTGCTACATGGGCCTGCACACACACACAGAGAGAGAGAGAGAGAGAGAGCAAGAGAGAGAGAGAGAGAGAGAGAGAGAAAGAAAAAAACATTGGAAATCAACTGTTAGTTATGTCATTTGAAGTGTAACTAGTCATTTGCTGGAACAAATTCCGTAAGAGCCAAACCCTGGAATGTTTATGTGAGCTCTCCCAAAGCAAAACAGATTCCCTAATTTATCAAACATGTACCACTGCTGAGCCTATGAAATATTAATATGGTGGTGGTAATGTTAAAAAAAATAATGGTGTTTGCAGCAAGACTGACTTTCTTCCCTTGAGAGTGATGCAGATGTTAAAAAAAAAAATCCTGCCCCTCCAAAAACAAAAACAATCAGATGAAATTCATCTGGAATGACAGATAAATGGCGTGACTCGAGCTGCACCTCTGAGAAACGCCGTGGGTTTCTTCTTCTTGTGAAATTAGATGGGAAAGTCCTTCTTCGAGGCCGCCTGTGTGCTGAGACAATCATATGCAAAGGAGTATTACTCAGTGAAAATTGTCTGCACAGGCACAAGCCCGGTGATGCCGCTAGTGTGTGAACAGCAGGATGTGTTTTCATAAAGTGCTTCCGTTGAATTGTTTTGAGTGTGTGTACATGTGAAACTTCCAGAGAATAAACGAATGCGGTGTACGGCGTCTCTGAAAAAGAAGCCGCAGCAGTGAGCAGAGAGAACATGTCTACCTCTCTGGACACAATGGAGAGCTTCATATCTTTTTATGGCAGCCAGACAGCTGAACAATTAAAGCTGTACACTTCCTACATGATAAGGGAGAAATCTGACACAGTGAAGGCCGACAGCAAGTCAATGTAAAGACAATATTAAGTGTTTTATTCTGTATAATTAGATGTGGGATTTTTCCCACAGTATAACCCTCTGACTTTGCTAAAGCTGCGTGTATGCAGCAATAACCTGACATAATATATGAAATAATGAATGACATCAAGCCTATAAACTAATTTATAGAGCATATGGAGCTCTATAAATCAGTTCATGAAGACTTTTGAAACAGTGCTGCAAAATACTAAGTAAAAGCTGTTATAAAACAAAAACACGGTTACAGAAGAATGAAACAGGCAAATAATCTATAGATATTGGATAGATAATACATATGATGTTAATCGTGCTTCCTTCTCAGTGTATTTGCATGGGCTGCTTCTTTTTTTTCCCCCACATGGTAACAATAAACCACCATGGGGATTCAAAAAAAAAAATGTGTCATCATTCACGGTATCTTCCTTTTTTAAACCAGCTGCTCAACCATCAAAGATAAGAATACCAAAACTATTCAAGACAAAACTTTGACATCAACTAAAAGTAGCAGGATGAATGTGCAGGAAACCAAGGCAGAGCAGTCTTTGAATGAAAATGACAATGTCAAACCGCCGGTGTGGGTGTTTTGGAAAGAGACGTCTCTGTTGTTACTCCTGTTCACTATGATTCCACACAGATCTGTATTCTATGATGCTTAGGACCATTCAAATGCACAATGAAGCAGCATATATCATGTTTGGCTGAACTTTTATATCCAAATGAGCTACATATTTTTGTAGTGCTATCAGCTCCAAATAAGAAAATGTATCCTGATCTCCAGAAAATCTTCCTGGATACTTTCAACGTAACCTTTTCTATCTTTTGCATCTCTATGGAGCTGGGCAGCCAGTGACATAACAGATTAGGGAGTGGAAAAACTCTTTCTCGTGTTTATGGCAGTGGAAGATAGCTGTGAGTGTTGGCCAAATTAACTCACACAGGCTGAGCTGTCCTAAGGAAAGATTTTGGATTCTCTTGGCACGTTTCTTCACTCACACCCAAATTGCATCAAGAATATTTCTCGTCTAAGCTTTCCATGTGCATGAAATCCAGCTTACATCACAATATAGGCTTGCAGTCAAAGCACACAAATCACTTATGACTTTCTTCTTTGCGGTAAAGTGCACAGGAAGTTGCATATTTATAACAAGGGTCTCAAGTTTGTGACATTACACAGGCTACACAATCACACAATTCCTATCATTCAGCCTGGAAAAGTCACTCTGAGTCATCTGACTGTAGAAAAAAACAAGCTGCAGAGGTGAAGTGAAGGTAGTCTGACTTGTGACTGAGTCACTGTGTTTCGAGGGGGTCAGAACTATGGCATGCTCATGCCTCAGGAGCCACTCAGCGCTCCACAGCAGCCCTGCGTGCAGTGCAGGGCTGAATCATTTTATTGGGGTCACAGGAAAGTGTGTCACTGGTCTTTGCGAGCATGTCTCCTCACGCTTTCCGTACTCCACCCAACAGGTCCACATGACCCCCGGCTCAAAGTGACCGAGGGCAATCAGAGGTGAACTGTGGTCTGAGTGTCTGAGCCTGGCCTGATCTTAACTCCTGCACAAACCCAAAATGATAAGAGGTGTCACTCATGTCTGCTCAAACCTGACAAAAGCCTGAAAGTGACAATGATTTGATGACATCACACTGATAAAATATTTCAAAAGCCATTTCTGAGCCTGAGCATAACTTGAACAATCAAGAAATAAGAAACATCTTGACTTGTTTCAGCGTGGACTTTTACACAAACCTTATATAACTCATCCAAGGGCTGATATCAGGTCCTCACACATATGCATGGCAACACCTTCCCTAGCCAATATTACAACATTCAGAAGCAAAACAGCATCATTTTGATTCATATTTGACTTGGCCAATATCCGATAATATTGAATATCGCGATATTTATGGCCATATGCAATAATTTTGATGTGATTTTTGCAGAGCTTATTTAAAATTTATTTTTATTTCGGCCTGTTTTATATTCTTTTACTAAATATCTATTTCTAAAGGTTTGTTAAAGTATTGGCGCTGCAAGTTAGTGGCGAGTTACATATATAACAGCTGCACAGATGTACAGCTTAACAGTAATAGCATGCATAGGTAATTTTGATGACACACACGAAAATTTTGATTACTTTGCAATTCATGTACAGAAAATATTTATGAGATTTTAGGGAAAATAGTTCCAAATATAATTTTGAAATGTAAGGATGATATTGGGTTGCTAGGTTGGGGGAATGGGCAATAATATCGAGAACTGAAATATTTTGATGGGACAATTAAAACTAAATAAAGATAAATAATATTAAAAAAGAAAATTATTTATTTATTTATTTTTTGTATCTGTATCTGTATCAAATGAGTGTACAGGACCAAAAGACCTTGACTCATACTTTTGAGAGTAGGTGTTGTGGACTGAGGGTGGTGGGTCGTTTATCAGAAACCATGGTGGGTGGGCTAATGACAGGTGATATCCAGATGTACTACAGTTACCATGTTAACTTTGAAGTTTACAAATGTACTGTATTTTTCAAGATAATCTTTCAATCAAACTTTACAATGTTTTGATTGTAATGAATAATAAAATGTAATCATCTAATGCATATGGCAATGTTCTCATTAGTCTAATTCGGACTTAATTATGTTGCAAGTGCTCATTAATGTACATTAGGCTTCTTACAACCTGTTGCAGAGGGGAATCAGTTCACTGAGCCTGAGTTCCAAGTTGTAATTTTTTTTTTGTGAAACTGTGAAAACATTTTAGAATATCAACCTCTTTTTTTGTACATGTCTGCATGTGTATGGATGTATGGAGACTAGTTGTGCACTATTCCATGCGGCTTGTCCTTTTCACCCAGGGGCATGGATGAGGTGAAATAAGGCGATCGGAATGCGGAACCGGTGAGAAATGCAGCTGGTAGAGGAAGCGGCTCTGTGAGCAGCCCCATTATCTGACTCCATTAGCCTGAGCAAGATATTCCGTGTTCACTGGAACAGGGACACCCGAGAAAATTCATTCCCAGAAAAAAAGGGGGAAAAAATTAAAACTTAAAAGGAGAAGTTACATAATCCCATTATCCATCAAAAACTTTAATCCACCTATTCCTCTAGTCGTCTCCCTGGGAGACACATCCTAATTCTAGTTTGGGAGAAACAAAAAAACAAGTGTTATTTTACTTACTTTTCTGTGCGTTCACACCATAGAAATTCGTCACAGCCGCAATGATAAGTCCACACAGCGCACAGAGAGCGTTTGAAGCCATGATGGTGCTGGGTACAAGCTGCTTGCTGCTGGCTACACGATTCCCGAAAGTTCATCTGATTAACAATCCGTGCTGGTTTTCACCATGGAAAAGCGAGCATCAGAGTGAGTCACCCGGAGGAGTCTGCGCCTTGTTTTAATAGCGCACACACCCACGCTAACAGTTCAACTCCTATGAGTCATTTCCTATGTACTGTAGCCTGCTCGGATTCTCTGTGCGCACCAAGGAGCCGTCCCAGACTCACAGGAAACTTCACTACCACACTATTTGGTTTCGTTTGTTAGAGTAAAAGTGAAAGTTTAAACCGGATCGGCTTGGGAAGACGCTTTTCAATCCTTAGGTTTTATTTTCAGTGGCCACACCCTTTAGGATTTTCGCATTTTACTTGCAGTAGAGAATGTGTGTAGTCTGGACTTAATAGTGTTCTCATTGTTATTACCACGCCTGTCGACGTCATTCACTTCTCACTGCCAAAAAACACAAGACTCTGGCTGCAATCTGGATCCCATACACAGAAGAGGAACAATAACTTAAGGCCTGAGTCAAAGGACATTTAGAGTATATATATTTGCATTTCACACTGATGGGAAATTCTGCTCCGAGTAAAACCGAGCCTTTATCTCTCCACATGAGTGCTCTCTACAGCTGCTGCCCCGCTCACACAATGTGATAATCTGACTTTTAAAAGCTCATATTTGAATATGCAGTGTCCCTAACGCAGTGCAGGGTGGTGGTGGTGTTAATGTCTGGGACTGGGGTGTAGCCTGCTGCACAAAAATGCAACAACAAAGCCAGTGGACGCATGCCTCAAGTGCAACCAGGCTGGCCCCCTTTCAACACTTTTTTTCAGCTACATAGTGAAGACCCACAGCAATTACACAACATCTGCGTGCAGCTTCGCATACAAATTATCACTTTGCACAAAAGGAAAACTCTTCTAATTTATTTATGACAGGTTATGCATGTTCAGATGAGAAAACAACCACAGCCCAGCTACCATTACCAATCTAGACATTCAGACATACCTTCTACATAACATCAAAATTATGTGGAGGTCTCATTTTCCCCAATGCATAATTAAGATTTAAAGTTTTTTTTTCACATCACAGGCTCTCCTTTGCTGCAGCCTGGAAGCTTTTAAGTGTGCTACATGGTGTGAACTGCCTTTCCCACAAGAGCTAACGTCAAACAGACGCTGACCAAACTCTTATTAAATAGCTCACATCATCAGAACAGAGGAAAAGAGGTTTCATTGGTTCAATTAGGCCAGAACCATGTTGTTAAACAGATGTTTTTCTACTTGACTGTCACGGTAACCTTTAGTAAAGTAGTCTAGGAGGACCTAGAGTAGCTCAGCCCACTAAGGACACCCATATGAGCTGACTTTCCACTGGAGTGATTTCATCAGTAATGAGGCACTATAAGCTGCAGATGTTGTGTCAAACTCTCCAACAAGAACCATGGCAACAGGATGAAAACACACTGAGGACCTTGCCCAAGGTGATCCAAACACTCCTGTATGTGCTGACTGGGTGCCAAACTAAGCTGTCGTCTCTTAGGCATTGTTAATACTGTAACCGAACCAAAGGATTTACAGGAGTGTGGCTGTTTTTATGTAATAGTGAAAGCATCTTCAGTTTTATACATGGGTGCTTGTGATTTGGAGGGAAATGTCAGTTTCATTCACAGGATTTCCCAAAAAAAAAAAAAAAAAAAAAACAGCAGGACAAAATGATCCAAACAACTTGAGGAAAACCAACCATGTACTACTGAAAGTCTTTTTTTTTTTAAATACATTAAAAACTCTCAAGAATTATTAACAAGTGGGCCGAGTTCATTAAAAGTGAAGATGTTTAACATTGGCAAGAACGGCAAAGACAAGACGGGAAAACAGTGTAGAGCATCAACATGTGAGAATATCAACGTGTGCACAAACAACTGGGTTTTTTTTTTATTACAGCACAACTCTTTCACTCAGTCAGAAGTCTCGCTATGTTTGGTCATGAACTTAAGCACCAACTGGCAATGGTGTGGTAAAACAAGTCTTTCCAAAGAGAGAGATTAAAATGTGGGAAAACTCAAGCCTGTGATGTTCCCCCCAAAAAACGTCTGCCTCTTTGAACACATCCTCAGTTCATCTGTCACTACTTTTTCTCTCCTTTGGTTCTGTCTACGGTTTTTCTTCTTCGCTCTCTCCTGTGTCTCTAGGTGGGATTTAGGTGATGTATATGCGGTGGAAGTCGTTGGCTCCGAAGGCACAGTTGCACTTGGGGCATTTCCTCTGCCGGGTGTCATACCGGGTCTTCAGACATTCGTAGCAGAACACGTGGAAACACTTGGTGAGCACTGTCTCCTTGTCCCGTGTGTTGCAGCAGGGGCAGCGCAGCTTGGCCTGGAATGAGAGAAAAATATGTTCCATATAGGCCAAATGAGGACTGTTTATTACATTCTACTCTATTAACCATTTGGTGCATCAGTTAATATTTAAAGGTGCACCAATAAAATTTTAACTGGTGGGAAGGAGATTATTGGCAGTTCATTGTAAGTCCTTGCCCTTGTATCTTTATGAAGAAAGCAGCACCTGCCCTCCTTAGAAAAACAGCGACAATCATCTTCCTGTATTAGCTTATGAATTGATAAATATCTCCTGAAATGGGGGAGATATTTGCAGTATTTTTAATGGATACCAGATGACATCAAGGTCTAAATGTTGCTTTTGTTAAAATGGTTACTTGTACACAGCAACTTCCTCCCTTTGTCTACCTTTTTGTTTCCCTTGTTCTTCCCGTTATATGCGTTATATGTGCTAGGATCTATTTTCTGTTACACTGCATGGGTATTGGTATCAAATGACTTTCAGATATTTTATATTTATTCAGATTTGTACTCTAGGTTTTCTATTTTCTCTTCCCTCTGCAGCTTTTAAAAACTTCCAATACATTTTTAATTAAGAAAAAAATCCTGTCCCACAGCATAAACTGACCATAATAACGCGTGTTAATCAATACCAATGATTCATTGATTACTTCACAGGGTGCTCAGATTTCTGCTCAAACCTAAGAGTGAGCTACTTGTATCACACCACATTTCAAACTCAAGCCAAAAAAAAAAAAAAAAAATGAAAAAGCTGAAATAATTTGCATCTTCACTAGACGTTTGTTTGATTTCTGCTCTTGTCTCTATTGTGAAACTGACTTCTGTATTTTTGCAATCTACCCCAGCCTGCGCCAGAGATCTGTCTATGTTGCTGCAATTCCTTGGATGGAGGTTAATGCCATAAATTACTAAATGCCCCCTCTCATACAGATATGTGTCTCTCTCTAACGGTGCATCAGTGTTTTCTTTCTCTCACCTTGTACTGGTTGATTTCCTCTTGCAGGATCTCATCAGCGTCGGTGTAAACCTCGACCTTCTTCTGTTTCTCCAGCTTCCTCCTCAGCCTGGACAGATCCTCCTGGAAAGCAAGGGGAGAGGAACCGTTACAGCCGCAGCCTGTTTATAAACCTGCTCGAGCACGGGGTCCTAACACGCTCTTCCAGTCAGAACTCCAGGGGAACGCCTCAAATGCAAAAAATCCAACGTACCTGCGCTCGTTTGAGGTTGCCGCTCTCCCTCTCCCGGGCGGTGCGGTTCTCAGCCACGGAGACCTGGATCTCCCTGAGCTTGGCCTGGGTGTGCTCCAGCTGCACCTTCAGGTCCTCTGCCAGCTGGGCAGCCTCCACTGCCTGGAGCAGGGAAGGAAACCGGACACACTCAATAAAAACTAATAATGATGAGATTCCAGTGCTGTAACGGTGGCCGTTTAACAATGTAAGCAAAATAAAATTGGTGATTTGTGCTGCGGCTTCTGAGATTTAGTCCTGAAGGTGATTATGACTGATCGTATTTCTCTACCCACCTTCCTCTTGTTCAGTTCTAGCGCTTGTGTCCGGACGCCCAGCTCTTTCTCCAGAGCAGCCAGTGTGCTCTGGAGGACGCCCTCTTTCTCTTCTAGCTTCTGTACAACCAGCAGCTGTGCATCAACCTGAGAGAGGCAACAACAGCAGCCAGTCAACGCTTGAACGCCCTGCTACAACAGAACTATGGGCGTTATATTTCCAGATGATCCTCCTGATGATCCTCCTTTTACCTGGGTTTTGAAGGTGAGAACCTGGTCAGCCAGCTCCTCCTTCTCCTCCTTCAGCAGCTTGTAGATCTGGTTGGATTTGATCCGCTCGCTCATCAGCTTGAAGTTGGCGTCGTCCTTCTCCCTCAGCTGCTGCAGCAAGCGGCTGTTCTGCTCCTGCATGTCCTCGAACGCCTGGCCCGTCACGTCCATCTCGCTCAGCAGGGCTTCCTCCTCCTGCAATCACACACACAAACACACACACACACACACACACACACACACACACACGTCAGTGATCAAAGTCTGTGATGGTCCTTTGGTGTTGTAAACAAAAAAAAAAAACACTGCGTACATTACCTGATGCGAGTACGGTATCTGTAGCTGGACACAGATAGTTACATATAAAATTTCCCAAATGCATCCAACAAGCTGCTTAGATTTCTGTGTGTGTGAAAGTACAGGAGACACCTACATCCTAAATTGTGCTTTTTATTGACATGTTACATGATTTCTGGTTAATGATGTTCAAATTTTCCTGTAACCTCTCATTTGGAGATGTGTGAAGTCACCTTTGAGAGCCAGAAAAAAGGGACATTTATTTTTTTATTTATTTTTGATAGTGCTTCCATTGGTCTGATCATGACTGTGCATCATTACAATCACACCTAATTTATTTTCTGTGATTCAGCCATAGCTGAAAATTTTCATAGCTGAGAACTTGCAATCAGTTTGTTTATTGCACATAGCAACTTGTCAGGCTGCAGGATTACATTTTGTCAGCTGGGGAGTGGAGGGAGTGAAGCGTAATGGACTTGCCTAGTCTTTGTTATAATTGACTTTCTCTGGAGTTCATACATTCATCTCCATGAATATGAGCATCAGTCCTGTTTGACTGAACAGCTCCAAACATGCTTGACGTGAACACACCCTTACAAATACACAAGGGCATTCACTCACACATTCACTCACACACGCAGCAGCCCACAATGAGTGATCTCAATTCCTCTCCCTCCCCTCACAGAGTAAACTTTGAAGTATCTGTCCATTATTTATAGATACTGTATGCACCAAAAGTACAAGGACACAAGCTGGGAAGTGAAACATGAAGTGAAAGGCAAAATGACAGGCGAGATTTCGCTTGTAATGAAACACCACACATTCATTGCCTAGATTACTTAAAGGAATGTAGAATGACTCTCCATTAGAAATCAGACTTGGATGTCCTGAGCTGAAAACCAAATCTTTATTACTCACTTTTAATAATCTTAATCCATATTTTTGCCAACAGAAGCTTAAGGGCTGAAAAATCTTTACGTGCTTAGCCACTCGTGCTAAAGACAAGTTGTGCGAAGACAATGTGCTCCATATTAACTTGTTTTCTTCCAAGTCTGATGATAACCGTCTCAGCGCGAGTAATATCAAATTCAAGGTGGCCTCAGGGTCAACATCTGAATGAGTATCATGAAGAAGACGTGATTATTACATTATGTAGTATGGGTGTATCCACAATTCATACAATTCAGATTATATCATTACAATGACACGGCTCAGCCAATGTTTTGACCCTAATAACATCATAACATCATGTTTTAATAATGTCTCCTTGTCACAAGGGTTCCCTCTCTTATTCCCTTTGCTTTGACAATCTCTAATAAATTCCATAAGATTGTGTCACCTCTTGGCACCGAGGTCGAAGAAATCATCAACAAGCTCAGACCTGACGTGTGTCACGGATCTTTCTTTTACGATATTACATTTTTCTTTAATCGTGTTGCATAAACCGAGATATTTTTAAGATCTTCCTTCAAGGTTTTGATAATAGTAGAGGACTGACCAGAGTGTGATCAGGGTGTTAGGTGTTGCAAAATGAGAGAAAAGAGTGTACTAGAATTAATTTAGAGTATGCAGGAAGTGTACTGCAATTGCACAGGAAGAAACCCTCCTGTGCAAGAAATGTTGTCAAGTCTCAAAAATCATTCATCTCATATGCAACCATGATTAGCTCTCTTTTTTTTAAGGAGTCTGCTCTTTTGAACTCTGATATTTTACTGAAATCACAAGTTACACACATAAGATCACAGCCACCAAAAATAGGGAAACAAAACAAAATGACATTCCGGACGAAATTTGGCGGCCGTGTTTTAGTTTCTGCTGGCAAAGACTCTCACTGGAATCTTAAAAGGCCCCAAACAGTGAAACTCGACCACGTTGGGAAGCCTCAAGTTCACCAGATGATTAGATTGAAGTCACAGGCCACAACATAAGCTTTCATTTCCTCTTTTGTAGTCTAAGATTAGGAGCAGTTCTTCTATACGCCAATGTGACCCTTGTTTACTGCAGTACTTTCATTCTTAACACGGCTGGCCTATCTATATATTTATAGGTAATGTGGGCCCAAAGGTTTACTGTAAAACTGCAGTTTTCCCATAGAGGATTAATAATCTTTTTGCTTATTAGGTTTATTTGTTTAAGAACGCAGTGGTGTCAATGCTATTATCTCATTTCTTGTAGAGCTGAGAGGCTTAAAATGTTTCGGAAGTGAAACGGGCTGACATTTAATTCAGACTTAAATTATATTTGCATGTCACTTCTATATATGCAAGGCCTAATTAACACCTTTCTTACTGCGAAAATGTCAATGGGCAGACACTGGCGCAAAATAACCCCAGTGAACTCTTCCTCATTACAGTGCAGAGGAGTAGCGGGGTTGAGGTAAAGGAGGACAAAAGCACGCGCTCGGCCACCTGCTCGTTTCGTTTTGCTCTAACCCGCGTGTCACACACACACACCAGGGAACAAAGACATACCTGTTTCGTGGCGGCGAGTTTCTTCTGCAGATGATCGATGGTCTCCTCTGCGACTCTGATCTTTCTGAGGGCGTCTTCGTCAGCCAGCTTCTTGCTCTCCTTCCTCTCTCTCTCCTCCAGCTCTCGCACTCGCACCCGCAACTCATCCACCTAGAACGTTCCAGGATTAGAGACAGACAACAGGTAATGTATAAAACTAAATCTGAACGTCGAGCTTAAAAGTTTTCATATTAGCACCAGGCTCATAAACACCTTTCTGTCACATGCCACAAGTCGCGGTATGAATCTTAAATTCAAGATTCACTGGTTGGCGATTTGATTTAAGAATGTTTTTGTTTTTGGGATGATTCAATTTGAGTTGAGTTTGTAAACCATGATTCGAGTCAACGATTTGATTCAGTATGTTTAGCCAAAATTTGAAATCCTTTACATAAACATGCAACAATGTAAGACTATCCTTTTTCTTCTGAAATGTGAAAAAAAAATCACAATCAAAGTATTTTTCTCATTCTAAAAACAAAAAATGTTGGATATCAGTATTCTGTTATATCACCGCAAAGTTGGGTTATTTTTTTTAAAAGCATCATGAATGATTCGATTAGATGCATTGCATTTCATTTTAGTCAAAGTCAAAGTTGATTTCTGTCAGCAGATGGATGCAGCTGAAACTGCAGAAATTATAACTGATACATCAGTGCAAGGAATGAACCGTTACACGCCAAGCCACAAGGAATTATGCAAAGGATGGATGTCTAAGAGAGAAAATAAACAAACCTCAGCTTTGGATTTGCGTTCAGCCGCCATGAGCTGGACTTTGTCCCTCTGCTCCTTCGGGGCGGACTTGTACATGTCCAACAGCAGCTTCATCTCTTTCTGCGACTCCTGGGCTTTCCTGAGAGGGGACAGTTAGACGGGTTAGTGAGGACAAAGGACTTCTGCTGACCAACATCAACGTGATAAGGAGACTTTTGCTTGTGAATTGTGCTTGCAACAGTATTTTTTTAGACAAATGTGTAAATAAGGCCAAGAGCTACATTTTTTCCTAAAGTGAATTTTGAGTTGAGCAGAACGTTATTTACTTGAGTTCCCCTCTGAGCATCTTCAGCGTGTCGGAGTCCTTCCTCTTAAGCTCCTCACTGCGCTGCCTCTCCCTCTCGCGCTCCCTCTCTCGCTCTCTCTCCGCCTCCCTCTCTCTCTCCCGAGCCCGCTGCCTCTCCAGCTCCTTCCTCCTCTCCTCCTCCTCCTCCTGGTCCTCATCCTCCTCCTTCTTCACGTCCATGCCGTCACTCGTCGTTTCCTCCAGGATCAGAACCCCCGTGTCGCCGCTCTGGCACCGCAACTGTTGACAAAGCGGCAAAAATGTTTCATTAATTAAAAAATTCAAACACTTTTTAATCCAAAAAAGCTGATAAGCAAAGCGACTAGCGTTAGAGGAAACGGGCAGTACTATTATTTCTTTGCACCTCAATGAAACCGATGGTTACACAACACTCATCTCTGAATGACACTCTACCTTGTTGATCTCCATCTGTGTTTCTCGCAGTTTCCTTTTGTAGCGCTGCACATCACCCTTCAGCTGGAGGTTGTGGTTTTGGAGACTGCTGATTAAGTGTCTCATCTCCCTATTGATTGGTCCTGAGAACGAACAAGCATTTTAGTTCTGAGTCACTGGAATTATCAGAAATCGTAAATTATGAGCTCAACGACAAGGCCGACACAGGGGCGACGACATGATACAAAAGGCGTAATTACACACTGATGTTATCGGAGTTAATGTATGATTAGAAAACAGTCAGCAAAGTTGCCATGTTACATTAAGGTGCTGAATACAATGAAAGAAAAAACATGGAAGAACTATATTTCTTCTCCCTAGACTGGTACATTTAAAAGAATCTTTAAATGAACTAAACATGATAAGATTTCATATGGCTTTTTTCAAACAGTGTCACTGAGCGCTTGAAGAAAAAAAATAATACAGTTACGATTAACAAGATAAAAAACAAAACTGAGGGAAATCGAAGAGAGAAAAATACAAAAAAAAAAAAAAATCTTTTGAAAGCCCATATGATCTATATTAGAATGTGAAGAAGAGAAGATAAAAGATTTTGGCAGCCTTGCTCCAGAGAGCTGAGACTATGAAATGGTCAGAGGGATGTTTGAGGTCGTCAGACTATCTTACAGCACAAAAGAAGTCCAACCTCTCAAAGCTATAAAACCGATAAGTGCTCTCTTGAAGTCAGTTCTGAAACTAACCCGAGACTAGCATAGATAATACAGGAAATATGAGCTCATGCCACCTGTCTTTGTCATACTGTAAGTAATGTTTTGCAGAACCTAGGGCTGTGACAGAACTTGTCCAACCAAAAGAAGGCATTACTTCAGGTAAGATAATAAAAAAAACATAACATGCTTACAAGACAAAACCAATCCAATATTTGCAAACTTGACAAAAAACAGCTATTAGCATGTTGCTCAAAGTACAAACAAAAGATTCACAGCCTTGATTCTGGATACAAGCTTGATGTACAGAATAAAGACCAAGTGACAGCTGAATTTATCTGGAGATGTTTGCAGGCACAAAAATGAGGACTCGACTTTTGTCTAACTGTTTTAACATGGGCTATGCACTCAGCCAATCAGAGTAGAGGCTGAATGCCACCAGCACAGCAGTAAAAGGATGCTGACAGAAATCGATATCACCCCAATTAATTGAGCCATGAAGCCCATCACACATGATCAGTGAAACAGAAGAGAGATTAAATAAACTCTGTTGGGGGTGGGTTCTTTCAACGCGTCAATATAAATAGTGCAAGTAGATTCAGTACTATGTTGTTTACAAAAAAAAAAAAAAACAACAGACTTATACAAAATACTTAATTACACCATCTGTAGGAGTTGCTCTGTGAGCACACAAAGAAAATTGTAGGGCGCCAAGAGCTTAAATCAGGGTTATAGTGATTAAGGCTTGATTTATTGAGTAGTTTTCAAAGGATGGTGAATACTCGATATCTCTGAATATAGATACAGATATATAAATATGGGGAGGAAAACTAGAGCCTATAGCCTTCATAATATCGTAGGAATTTAGTGGGAATAAGATCTAGCAGACTGGAGGATGGTCTTATATGTGATACAGTAGATCATCAGATCCTGCAGGGAAGCTGACCAAACAAGTCTAGATTAGGACAAGTTCTAACAGCAGAGCCAGCTTTTGTCTGGCAGAATTAAGCTACATTACCTAGAAACATATTGAACAAGTGACACAGCCATCAGATATGTTTACAGAATACACAAAACATGATCCACAGACCACCCATTACCAACACTGACTGCATAAAACTAACAAGCTAATAATGAGAAAGCAGTATTCACCACTATACCACACTGCATCTGTGACAGCTTTCCCAGTTTCGGTCTAATCCATGCTCACACACCACACACTGGCATATTTTGCATTCCTTCTTAATAGGGTGATTCACTGCAAGGTTTTTTTTTTTCCAGATGGTACCTGCTTGTTCGTTGGCTGCCAGGTTCTGCTCAAACTCAATCCGCAGCATCTCGTACTCTTTGCGCACCTGGGCCAGTGTGTCCTCCAGCTGGATGACTTCAGTCCGCAGCTTCTTCTGAAGGGACAGCTCGTCACTCTGGACACGTGAACAGCGGAACAGTAATATAAGGCACTGCTGACCATGTTTTCACTTATTTCCTTTTCACGCAGACAGCTGACCTGCATGCTTCCAGGGTCACTAGTCTGCTGTGCAGGTGTCTGCAAGATCCATCAAATTAAACTTAAGACTTTTAAAAATACTTTAATGCTAGTTAAAGTGGACTATAAACCCAGTTTCACAAATGAAACGCACATGAAAATGAAAACTGTAAACTAAGCAAACATTACGTCTGCGTGACTGGGTGGATTTCTCACAAGAAAAACAAAGTGCCAAGAAACTGCCACATTTTAAATATCTCTAAATTGAATTTAAGGCTTATAATGCAAGACCTTTGAAAGCATTAAGTTTAGATACTATAATTAATTGCATTCACCTGGCGTCCCAGCATAAATCAGTCACTGATTACATGGCTAGAATGAAAACCAGCAGGGCTCCAAGTCCTGGGCACCATGACTGAAAACCGCTGCTTTAAATAGCTATTTTATAATATGAACTTAATATCTGCCTGTTTGCTTTTGCTGAAACTGCTTGCAAACAGCACTGTTCATCAGGGTTTAGTGTTATTATTCTTCATGGAGGCACCTTAACACAAGTTTGGCCTGAGAGTTACCTCCATGTGCTCTATCTGTCGGAGGTGGGCGTTCTTGGCAGTGAGCAGCAGCGCCCGGGCCTCGTCCAGCTGGGTCTTCACCCCGAGGGACTCATTGTACAGCAGGGAAAACTGGGACTGGAGACACTTGTACTCTGGGGTCTCCTTAACAACCTCCTCTGGAATATTCCTCAGGTCCATCTGACAAAATGGGTTGGATGAAAACAACTTGTGACTGATGCCTTACAGGATTTTGGTAGACCCTGTAAGGTTCTGATACTCATGTGACATCCAGGGACTACGGCCTTACCTTGAGCTTCTCACTCTCCCTCACAGCCTCCTGGAGCTCCAGCTGCAGTTTCTCCAGGTCTGCCATGCGGCTGTTAGCTAACTCCTGGTTTTGCTCCAACTCTGCATTCAGACTCTCAAACTAAGATGAAAACAGAGAGGAGAAATTTGTAAATGTCTAAGTACAACATCCTTTTTCTCCTAGTATGATATTAACAGTCATGCATTGCTTATGGCTGCATATATTGTAAAAAAAACATAATAAAAGACTTGTACTCAAGCTTTGCATCTAAGATCAATGGATAAAATTAGGATTATCAGATCTGAATGCTCACCTTCTGGATGTTGAGAGTAATCTGGCCTCCAGGCAGCCCACCTGAGCTGCCAGAGCTGTTGTATCCAGAGTTCAACTGCAGACCACAGACAGAGCCAGTTAAATGTAAGAGACAAGTACAACAGGGATGGTAACAAAAAAAAGAAAAGTAAGACAGGGCAACAACACAAAAACAGACAGAATCCCATAATCACATTATTCAGACAAAGCTTATTTTGTTAACAACAGAAACAAATACCACTCTATCAATGAAGACACAGAGTAGCAGGATATGCATCAATAGCAACAGCTGGCTTTACATGCTTAGGTGCTTACAGCCTTATCACTGTTTAGTGATGTGTAAGAGAGGAACCACAGCGATAGCATACAGCTGGGTGTGTATGGTGCGCGCGCGCACACACACACACACACACAATCCACAGACACAAAGATACATTAGGTTGCATTCTCAGTATCATGTAAACGCACCTGCTCCAGCGCTTCAGCTAGATGTTTGTTGAGCTTTTGTTCCCTCTTGCGGAGTTTCTCAATGTCCCACTGCAGGTCCTCCACCGTGGTCTCCATCTCAGACACTTTGGTCTCAGAGCTGGTCACCTTGTCAACTAACTCATTGTACTGAGGGGAAGACGAGGCATCGGTGTCAAGTGAATGAAACTGTAATCCTGTTTATTAGAGACAGTAAAAATATGTGGAAGACCGCTGCACTGTTTTTAGAGGAATGATTTATTTAGGGTGCAGCGGAGATTCCTACTATTTTCTCACTCGCACTCTCTCCATCTCCTTCTCCAACACACACACGATTATTCACCATACACAGTAACAACCACGCACAGTGCCAAAGACAACCCACCTCCATGGACATCTTGTGGTGTCGGCCCTGCAGGAAGGAGGCCAGGTCTTGCAATCGGCCGTTCTCCTCCAGCAGATTACGGTTCAGACTGATAATGTCAGACTGGCTATCGTCCTCACACACTGCCAGTGAAAATCAGGTTAGTAGCACTCAACTATGCAGAGGGTAGGGCGATAAGGACAAAATCAAACATCACAACATCTTTGGTGGAATCAATATTGTGATGATACTGTTGAAAGTCCTGGTGCTTTCACAAGATATTTATACACAACTTTTTTTAAACAATCATTAGTAATGTGGATATTATGACCAAGCAGGTAGAAGCAAATAATAGAAGAGCTACTTCAGAAAATTGCATCCTTTCACTGTAGCACAGCCTTCAAAACCAAGAAAATTCCATATCATCATATTATTAAATCCATTATTATTTTTTGTCTCATATCACAGTATCAATACAACATAAATGTATTGCCTAGCCCTTAAAGTGCATGCTAATGATGCATCACATGAATATATCAGAAAGAGTCATGCCTATTAGTTACCTGCAGCCTGGACGCGGTTGCAGAGCTCATCAATGCGGCTGTGCAGCCTGTCGAAGACGCAGACCAGGCAGGCAATGGATTCTTTGCTGAACTGCATACGGTCCTGCAGCTGCAGGGTGAGTTCCTCCTCGCTGCTGTGGTCCAGCGTGGCCAGGAACGCCTTGGCATTCTCACTCAGGGGAGGAGGGGGCGGCGGTGTGTCTAAACAACAGGGGGTGGTTGGATTAGAAAAATGATGGCAGGCAGTAATGAGATGAAATTACTAAATCCTCAGTCTTTATCAGATATAAATGGGAATTGTATGTCCCAAAAAGACAAAGAAATCCTGACAAATTTGTGAAGGTGGTTCAGGTAAAGAGATGGTTTCAAAGAGACAGAGTATTTTGCAAAGTCACAAGATTAGATTAGATTAGATTAGATTATACTTTATTTATCCCGCAATGGGAAAATTTACTTGTTATAGCAGCAGCATCAGTGTAACAAACAACAGAATTTAGAGGTAGAAGGGCAGAAAACACACCATAACAAGAAAAGACAGTAGAGAAAAAAATAGTAATAATAATAATAAAAAATAAAATAAAGTAAGTAAAATAAATATTATAGCTTAAGGTGACTGTAGTATGAATAATACTTCAAGTAAGTGATCATAATATAAGTAGAATAATAATAACAAGTCAAAACAAATAGCAATGTACCCAGAAAATACATAGATATAGGAGTTAGTATTGTGATATTGCTCTTAAACTGGGCTGTATAATGTCCCTAATTTCTAAAGGACACCTGTTAGAGCAGCCTGTCAGTGCGAGCCAAGGAAACTTAAACAGTTACTTCCTTCACAACTCAGACACATATCTGACTCCTTTAGCATACATCCAGATTTAGGAATTAATCTTGTCTAAATGTTCAGTAATTTCATTGTCACTGTCTCTCTTAACTTTTCTTTCCCCCCCCCTTTTTTTTTTACTGAACTCATGACTGTTCCTCTAGAATTCCCTTTCTTTCTACTGTTACTGTTCCTGAAATGCGTTTGCACTTTAAAATCTAAAATGTGACATGACAAATACTGCTTTTGCCTGCACTTCCTAATTATCAAACGAGTACATTTTAACACACAGACCAGCCACTGAAGCTAAAAAGATTACACACATTAGTGAGACTAACATCACTCAGTTTGGGGTGAGAGGGTGCCCTTTGGTGTTACCTCAGAACAAACTGTGGAAGGACAGCTCAGCTGTCAGGCACTGACTAAATGTAAGGACCTTCTGTAACTCATGAATACACATTTTCAATCAGTGATCAGACAATCACATTTAAAACTGGTTATGCTCATCAGCAACAATTCTGCCAACTGAAATCTAAGAGAAGGCAAGGCTGCACGTGTTTGAGAAGGTGCACAGCAGGGGCAGATCACCAAACAGATGATCATCTTGTCTTATCGAACACAAGACAAGACAATAAATTACAACAAAAATTTCAGAGCGGTTGTGTAAATATTGCTACTTATGTTAAATGAACAACAACTGCATTGATACTTGCTTCTAGCTAATTCAGATGCTACTCGATAAACCAATGAAAACAAAAAAGTTAAATTATTTCTAAAGTTTTGTGCATCAGTTCTGGCACAAAAGTGTCTGAAGACTGACTGCATGACAAACCTGATTTTGGCTGCTGATCTTGGGCCATGGGACAAAGACTTTAGAAGAAAAGCTCTGACAGTGTAAATTCTCCTTACCTGTTGTTGATCCCTGAGGCGGCTCTGTGGGCATCAACGACTCCTCCAACCCATCAGGAGGAGGGGGCTGCTGCTCCTCCTGCTGCTCTGACTGCTCCTCCTCATTCTGTGCCTCTGGGAGGGGAGGTGGAGGCACGGCTGGGGCAGGTGGGGGTGGAATCACCCTGTCTTCCTCCATCGGGGCAGGGTCAGGGAGAGGGGCAGAGGGAGGGTCAGGAGCGGGTGTTGCTGGAGCTTCAGGCTCAATGCGTTGGCGCAGAAGGTGAACGCTTTCTTCCAACTGCAAATAAGTGACAAAAAGATTGAGCCAAGTGTTAAAATCTTTTGACAAAGCTTTAAAGTAGATTTTTTATTTTGTGCAGCCTCCATATCACTGAATTTGAATAATAATAATACAGGAGTATTGCAGTATTATTAATATTACAACACTACAATACAATTACTGTATTATAGTATTGTAGTATTGCAAGTTAATACAGACAAATCTAGTGTAGTGTGTTAGATCTTTTAGCAGGCATAACAGTGGTGCATCTACAGACCGACTTACATGTACAAATGTACAAAACATTGTTCTCTGTTAGAAGCACAAGTGAGATCTTTTAGAGCATTAATTTGGTGCATCTACAGACTGACTTATAAATGTGTAAAATATGGTTCCTTGTGTTAGAAGTACCTGTGACCAGTAGCGGTTGACAATCAGCAGGGTGGTGTCATCAGTTGCTTGTCTTTTCTCCAGCTTCTCAATTTTTTCTCGGAGCTCATCCTCCATCGCTTGCCTCTGCTCCAAGCGCTCACACAGCTTCTTGTTTTTGAACTGGATCACCTTCATGTCCATTTCCTCCTGCAGGACACGGCATTAGACAAACAGAGACATGAAGACAGTGAGAATCTGAGACCTTGAATATTTATTTACTGAAAACAACTGTGCATCTGGGTTGTGACAGCAGTAAGTGGGCTGGTGAGGACTAACCGTAGAAGAAACCCCCCCTATGCGTATGGGCTCGATTAGAGTGGTGGTGGTCTTCTCTTCTTTTTTACTCTTCTTCTCAGGTGGGCCAGGGGGGCTGTCCCCTCCTGAGGGCCGCTTCCCTCCACCAGCACCTGACATGACTGCCTCTGAAAGAAAAATCACAAGTTGTTTGCTTTCCGCCAGTAAACTGTGAAGAAGAAGAAGAAGAAGAAGAAGAAGAAGAAGAAGAAGAAAAAGAGGAAGAAGGATGAGGAGGATGAGGAAGAAAATCCACATGGAAATACAAATTTTGCGTTAGTAACGTTACAAGAAACAACGAGGAATGCTGAAGAACTCATTCATTTGATGACGATGGAAACCATCGACGTCGTTAGCTTGTATTGCAGGTTCTGAAATACTGGCTTTTATAGAGACAAAATGCTGCTCTTCTCTTGTAAAAATGATGTATCTGTTCCTGAACTATTAAGTCAACTGCCATTACATGGAGCCACAATCTGGACCGCTAACAATCACCTTAAATTGTACATGTTCAGCTCACGTTAGCAAGCTTGCTAAGCGAGCTATGCTAATTTTGCGAATTGGCTAGCCGAACACCGCTCTTTAATTGCTGCATTAAATGATTGGTCGGCACTTTTCTTCAGCAGCCACCACATATAAATGCGAAGTATCTTTATAGTAACTCTGCGAAGAATTATATGAACTATTTCCTGACAAATATTACAAACCTTCACAAGCAGCAATTGAAACCGTAAAACATCTAGAAGCTAGAGGAGATGACGAAATTGCACTTCCGGTAAAAAGCAAAGATAAATATTTCTGTCAAGAATACAATGAGAAATGAAAACTTGCATATATCACTGCAGTATATTGATGCATATTTAATTTAAATATTTTTTTCTAACGATTAAATATTCTTGAAAATAAGTAAAAATCAACAGGCGTCTTGCATTCTTTATTCCGTCCTCACGGAGGCAGCGCTGCCTCACTCGGTAAAGAGAAGTCTCGAGGAATGTAACTAGAATGTAAACAATTCAGGTGCTACTGCTAACATAAGCTAGAATCACAGACGGTTATGGCTAACGTTAGCTTATTTGGACTTTAATGGCATTATTAGTTTGATACCTCATTCGGTGTTCTCTACTCGTGGTTTTTGCCGTTTGATTGCATATATGGTGAGTGATTTCCGGTATGGACCGTGAGCCCGCAAAGCAAAGGCCAGGGCAAAGGCACAGCTAGCTAGCTAGCTAGCTAGCAAGTCGATTGTAGGAGACATTTCTAACTGCCAGTGGGAAGAAGAGAGCTTTACACGCAGCAAATCTCGATATTGGCTTACTAATCATAATAAAATCATACAGATGCATTTCATGTTTCATTTCTTGGTGGTGACTCCCGATGGAAATGCAGATCAGCACGACTGTTCTGCTTGGCTTCCCTTTTCACCGATTCAAAAAACATGTAGCAATATTATAAAATGAGTCTTGTTGACAGTTCCCACTCTCTGTTGTTATAGAGTCATACTTTGCTACCATGACGAAAGACATAGTTGTTGGAGATGAACTGCCAGACTGGGTGGGGGCCAAGGAGTTTTATCAGAAGTATGATCCTAAAGAGGTGATTGGCAGGTGAGTCCAATTAACAAACCAAAACTTCGGTGTTAGCAGAAGCTCTGTGTGGTGAAACCCATGCTGTACTCCTTATCATATATCTCAGGGGTGTGAGCAGTGTGGTGCGCAGGTGTGTGCACAGACAAACCGGGCAGGAGCTGGCTGTGAAGATTATTGAGATTACAGCAGAGAAGATGACAGCCCAGCAGCTGGAGGAGGTGAAAAGCTCCACACTGAAGGAGATCCAGGTTCTCAACATGGTGAAGGGACACTCCTCAATTAGTACGTTGGCTTTCCTCACTCTTGGGCTGCTTTGATTATATGTCAGGAAGAATTCAATATCAATAAAACTGATACTCTTTTATCCCTTAGTCACTCTCATTGATTCCTATGAGTCGACAACCTTCATATTTTTGGTGTTCGACCTGTGAGTATGAAGATAAATAAGTCATTTGTGCAGAAATATGTCATCAATTTGGCTTTCCCATTTACCCCAACTGTTAATTGGTGTTATCACCAATCACTCTTGCTGTTGTCCTTTTTAGCATGAGGAGAGGGGAGCTATTCGACTACCTCACAGAAAAGGTTACACTGAGTGAAAAGGAAACCAGGTGCGCTTCAGCATGAATACACTCCATAAGCAAAATGAATGCAGCAGTATTTCAAGGCAAAAGTTTCGTTGCAGTGTCAATAACATGTAACTTGACTCATGCCTTAATAAAATCCATCATTGCTGCTATAGGAGTATGATGCGAGCTCTGCTGGATGCAGTCCAGTATCTCCACTCCTTCAACATCGTCCACCGGGACCTAAAACCTGAGAACATTCTGCTGGATGATCAGGGACACATAAAACTGTCTGACTTTGGATTCTCTGTCCAGTTACAGCCTGGGGAGAATCTCAGAGGTAATCTCAACCGAAAAAGATGATTGTAGGTTAATGTGAAACGAGTTTTGTGGAGGAGTTCTGTCATGAAGCATTTAAGTTTCATCTGTATAAAGTAAAAGTCAATATGATTTGTTTTCTTTGTTATAATATATTAGAGCTTTGTGGGACACCTGGTTATCTGGCTCCAGAAATACTGAAGTGCTCAATGGATGAGATGCACCCAGGCTATGGGAAAGAAGTTGATCTGTAAGTTGATTTCTTTTATCAGTAATACATTTTGTCATGCCTTTGCCAGTAACACTTAACTCAGTACTTGAATGTTAAGAAATTCATGTGCATTGTGTTCAAGCTTATTTCTAACTCTTGCTTAATTTTTTAAATGTACCTTTTGCTAAGCTGGGCATGTGGAGTGATTCTTTTCACCTTACTGGCTGGCTCACCGCCATTCTGGCATCGCAAACAGATGCTGATGCTTAGGATGATCATGGAAGGTCGCTATCAGTTCAGCTCCCCAGAGTGGGATGACAGGTCTGACACTGTCAAAGACCTGGTAAGACAATATCCTGTCAACTTTACTATTTCAGCCTACAGTTTAAGTCCGGATGGAAGGACTGGCCTCCTGTTTCATAAAAGTACTTGTTTCATATGGTTGAAGATATCTGTTATTAAATACATGCTCATATGAGGAGTGTTTCTTAGCAATTTTAGAATTTTTTAGTGTAAGCAACCTAATGTCAGATTTCTCAAATAGATAAAAAGAACATCATCTAACTTAACCAGTTTCTTTTATTTACACCCTAGTACACTTCGTACCTGAATGTTTATGAAGAAGATTAAAGAGTGGATGAAATCTTGATGCACTTTCTCCTAGGTTGTTGGACATGATCATAGTCCCATCATCACTGTTCAGTATATCATTATACCAGAGCAATGTTTTTTAGTTGGCACAACTGTGGTGCCATTGTTGCGTTAGCCCTAATTTTTAAAGGCTGCTGGTACTTTCAGTACCAAGAACAAGCTATAATACAATATCTTCATCTTTTTTATTTGTTTTATTACGAACAGTTGTCTGTTTTCACATTAAATTTCTGTGATGCTCAGATATCCAGGCTGCTGGTGGTGGACCCAACTCTCCGTCTGACTGCTGAACAAGCCTTAGCCCATCCCTTCTTTAGACAATACCAGAAGGATGTGCGGCTCTTCAGTCCAAGAAGGACATTTAGGGTGAGCCACACTTATCAAATTCCATTTTATTGAATCAAGAATGGGTATACCACAGTATGCATTCAGGAAGCAAAAAATAGTCCAAATGTGTCACTCTTGCCATTTCCTTTCCCATAATGCAGATGTTCTGTGTTACCTCAACAGGTCTTGATAGTCAGCGTGCTGGCCTGCATCAGGATGTACAGTCGTTACCGCAGGGCCCGGCCTCTGACCCGGGAGGTGCTGGCGAGAGATCCGTACTCCATCCGCGGGGTCCGGAAACTCATCGACGGCTGCGCCTTCCGTATCTACGGACACTGGGTCAAGAAAGGGGAGCAGCAGAACCGGGCTGCACTCTTCCAGAACACAGCTAAGATAATGCTGCTGGGCCTGGAGGACTTTGATATTTAAAGGTTAACCTCATTTCTAACTACTTTGGTTTTTATGTCACTGAATAGTATTACCACTTGCATGTGCTGTTGTTCCCCATCATTGTACGTCTCGTCAAGTCATTGTGTTTACCGCAGATAATGTACAAGATGAGGAATTCAGGGACCGGGACATTTGTATGCCTTAACGTGCACCATGGCCCTGTTATTTATTATGAATAATAGCCGAGGGTGCATGACTTAATATTCCATATCTCTTTGATCTGATTTGGTGAGTCAATGACGTGGCTGTTTGAAACTCTTCAAAGCAGGTCATAACGGTTACAGAAAACTATTTGCAGTGCCACTTTATTGCAGTACACAACACATTGCACAATCTGATGATAAAACACATAGCATAAAGCTGTATTACGTGTGTTAAGAATTTTATTAGCTGTTGACCATCAGTTATAACTGAGGAGAGTGTGGATTCCTAAGCATTGTGTGGCTGAAGATATTAATGCACTGTAATTAATTATGTAATTGATAATTATTGGTACATAGGCTCAGTTTTTAAGAACACAAGCAACACTTCATGTTTAACATAAAGTGTTGCTAATCACTATCAATGGACTTAATCAAGAATGTAACTATATTTCTGAAACATTCAAGTACAGTATTGGAATGCCTTTGTTAGAAAATCCCTCTAACTACCACGCATGCAGACATTCCTTAATATGGAACCCACTAAGAGAAACTGTGAAGACTGTTTGACTGTATTTCCTGTTATAACTAACCAATAGCATTCCTTACTCAACTCACTTTTCCGTTTACTGAATGGTACATCTCCTTAAAGAACCTGCCTCTATGCCTGAGAAATGTACAACAATTGTACAAATATCTGTGTGAATAAAAGAGTTTTATTCATGATAATATAACTAATTTCTGAGCTTGATTTTCCTTTGTTTTTATGCACTGACAAAGTGAC
The DNA here is from genome assembly GCA_900302535.1 of Neoniphon sammara. Taxonomy (NCBI): domain Eukaryota; kingdom Metazoa; phylum Chordata; class Actinopteri; order Holocentriformes; family Holocentridae; genus Neoniphon; species Neoniphon sammara. Next base: position 43,743 of record OMKZ01000687.1, read on the forward strand.
TGGCTGGTGGCATGGTAGTAAATGAACAGTTCGAAAGGACAAACACTGCAAAACATAAAACAATGCTTTATATGAAACCAGTGTAAAAAGATTTTTAAAAAAGCATCTGTTATTTTTTTCCCTGGATATTGGCCTGCAGGGAGGTAAATGTGCTATGGAGCTGATCTGTGTGCTCTTTGAGTTGCTGCTCTAGTTGGCCAAACACAACCATCATCTCCTCTCTGAATTCCTGCTGTATCATCGCCCTCAGTTCTGATTTGGAACCTGGAAGACAAGAAAAAAAAACAGTTATAAATGCCACAGAGGTAGCATGAGTATTAACAGAATACATTTGATTTAGTAAGCCATTTGTGCACAGTTACTCTTATTCCTGATATGACTTGTGACCCTACCCAATGTCGCTCCTGGATCTGTGGTCAATGTTTCCTGTGTTTCGGGAAGCTGCTCTTTCTCTTGTGCTGCTTCTGATTCTGTTTTCTTCACCTTTTCCACATCTGAGTAAGAAGCAACAGGTCATTTGATAATCCAAAGGTTTAAAAAAGTAATAATTTGGCTTGTGCAGCTACTCCATAACAGTACTAATACCTGGAACAGCAGATTCTTCCACAGTAGTGTCATCTTCCGATGGCATCCCAGAGTAAGCCAAAGACAAATCAAGTTGTACCTAAGTTGAGAGGCAGAAAGGACACACATTTCCCATTTTATACAAACTGTATAAGCTCTTCACTATTATTCTCTCCTGATACACCATGACAGCAGTCAAGTGAAAGGATGAAGCAAAAATGAAAGAGGGCACAAGTTCTAATTGCAAAGTTTTCAGTTTCAATTTTCATCATTACCTCAGGTGTGAAAATGTATTTGTAGAGCTTGTAGTGTCTGGTATAGGTGTTGTAGATGTAGTTTAAGATACGAGTCACCTCCTCAGAACTAAAGAGACTGATACTAAAGGGTGGTCGCTGTAACAGGCAGGATAAAAACATCAAGATAAAAAGCAAAAGTTAAAGCATTACAGTTATGGAAAATGTTGGGTGTTGAAAATGAAAATAACCAGTGACTGGTTTACACACCCTGACTGAGTGACAGAGCAGAAGCTCACTGGAGTATTCAAAACACTGTTCCATGTTGTTGAGTGAGGTTTCTGTGGGAAAGAGTTTCAGATATATTCCATGAGATTAAAAAGCACTTAAATCACAAAACCTATGAGATTAATGTGAAGGGATGAGCTTTTAAAAGGAGTAATTCTTGCTACTTAGTTAATTGAATAGACAATCTTAAAATGCTTTCCCAGAGGCAGTGTTAAATATTAGTATATTAACATAAGACTTTGTACAAAGCCTGTCAACTCTATGGCAACAGGACCTTCCAATAACATTACGTACCTATGTTAGCCTGGTGGATGCACTTGATGATGGACAAGAGAGCAGATGTTTGTTCTCTGCTGAAGCTGCTCTCTCTGCAGAAAAGCACAGTCTGGACGTACAGCTCCAGCAGAACTCCTCTCCTTGGTTCAGGAATGTCAAAACGAAATATGCTGCAAAGAGCACTATCGCATAGATAAAGTACGAATAAACAGACAGAAGAAATGGCTGGGTTATGTGTGCATGTGTGTTAATGGATGGACGTGTTAGTAGTAATAAATTAGGACACATACCTCTCCAAATCGGAGATGGACTGCATTTTTTCGATCTCCTCCATGTCATTATAGCTTACGTCTGCCCTGAAGACAGCCAAAACAGAGATTAGGAGTAGAAGGTGACATTTAAGTCTTGCAAAAAGTAGATAAGTCAAAATAATAATTTGAGCGTTGATATTGTGGATATGGTTTTTACCATAGCATCACTTTAGGTTTCAGGTCGTATGGTACCTAAGGAAGAAGAAGAACAATAATCTTTATTCACATTACAGCTTTGGTACAGAAAAAAAAAACTGTCAGTACAGACAAATATTGGAAACAGGATCTAGCTAATGTTAGTTAGATGTTAAAAAACATTGCATTGAACTAGCAGATACAAACCCAACACCGAAGTTAAACTAGCAAGTTGTGGCTGAACTAACAGCTCTCTGTACCTTTACTTTCGCCTCCAAGCTCATTTTTCTTTTTGAACCAAACACCAAACACACTCAAGTTCGTCGTTACAAATGAAACAAATGCTTGGTGGATAATGAAGGTTTTGGCTGCGACACAACTTTTATCTTGCTATAGCTCGTGTACCTTCGTATCCTAGCAACATTTTTTTAACCTTTATTAACAACAGAGTATATTACAATACAAACAGCAGTACAGGGAGTATTAGAGAAGAAATAAAATAAACTAATCACAAAAACACAAGCAGAAATAAAAGTGTAAAATGTAAAAAGACCTATAATACAGAAATTAAGAGAGAAAAATACATACACAACGTAATAAAGTGAATAAGCAATAAGCTACTGCCAACCAACTTACATCATTTGGCAATGTTGTCCACAATGTTTCTCACGAGATGAGATGTCTTTAAATCTTTTTAGGGTGATTGTTGTCAAGCAATCACACTATTGTAATCAGACATTTTCTTTTTCTTCTTCTTCTTCTTCTTCTTCGTGTTATTCCGGCCGATTTTCTGCGCGAATCTCCTCTTGAGCTAGAGGCGCCAAACGAATTGTGAAACGTCCGGCCCGATTCGGTGAGATGTGCTTGTATATAGCTAAGCGATCCGATGCAGCGATTTTTCGCAATTCCAGAAAAACTTTTTTTGCCCCATAGAAAATGAATGGTGGAATGTTAGGAAACAGCAAGGGAGTATAACTTATTTCCACAGACCCAGATACACACGCAGCTCTCTGTCTCTAATGCCCTCTGTGACCAGCCTAGCACCCACTGCAGCACCCTGACACCCACCTAGAGCACCCTAGCAACCATCCAGAACACCACAGTAACCGCCTACCAACACCCTAGCAACCATAGCAAATGCCTAGCAACGCCCTAGCAACCACCCAGAACACCATAGCAACCACCTAGCAACGGCCTAGCAACACATGTACAACTGCACGGAACAGCCTAGCAACCTCCCAGAACACTGTAGCAACGACCAAGAAACACCCCAGTGTTTATTTTTACTGTCCTAGCAGCGTGTATCGACAAAAATTGCTTGACAGCAATGACCCGT
>OMKZ01000688.1:0-12005 GCA_900302535.1 Neoniphon sammara
ACAGACTCTGCGTCTTTCCCCGTCATTATTTAATCAACGAGAGGCTCCATCATGCTAATCATTTCTGGACAGCTTAGCCTCCCTCATTAGCAGGGGGGTCCAGGCCAGTCTGGTGTCCTGGTTCCGCTCAGTAATCTCCGCTGGTGCTGGGTCGGGTCCTAACTGGGCACTCACAGAGCCTGGATCTCCATCGCATAGCTAAAGGAGGTCATTTTTCTCAGTTAAGGGATTAGCGGTTGCTCTTCATGGTGATCATTAGAGGGACCTGAAAATTAGGCTGATCCTTCGTACCCAGCTGTGCTGTCGCTGGGGGTTGGAGACAAGGATCAGAGGGAGGCCCCTCCCCTCCCCCTGCCACTGAGTACGGGCCAGCACAAGTGTTGGACAGTGTGTCTCAGCAGTGTTTTGTGAATAGCAATTCGCCTTCATCTGTTCTAGAAAGAAGTGTGATTGACTATATCATTTAATGCTAAAAAAAGAACCTGTTAGATCATATTTTCCTTGTTTTTTGAGCATTAGTAAATGTCAGGAAGAATCCATTTTCACACTCCCGGCACAAGGGCTCTGTTTTCGGTAATAAGGCATAGTTTATGCATTTATGCTAATCAGGGGCATCTAGGTGAAAACATTCTCCAGCCAAAATGTTATTAACAACTTTGAGACACTTTTTTTCATCAGCATTTTTAAGGTTTCACACAGATGCGCTTTGAAAAGGACCACATTTCTGATTGGGCAAGATCACACTCCATGGCAGCTGGTTCATTTGCTTCTCAAGATGACAGATGGCAAAACACAAACACAAAAAGAGGGAGCCATGATTAAGTAATGAGAATGCTTACCACAATAAGGAAACTACTAAACATACTTTTCACACTTTTCCTAGTAAACTTTGCTTTACTCAATGAATGCAGGAGGTGGAAAAACAAACAAAAAGCAGTATATTTCATTTTAATTTTACAATTGTGATACAGTACTATAGCCTCTTTCTTTTGCAAGCTGCAGAACGCCAAACAATTTGAAAATATCTAATGCCAGTTTGATTGTGAAGAAATCTCTCTTAAGCTACAAAGATTCTGAACAATATATGCTGTTAACAACTTTGAAGTAGGGAGGGAAAAACTTGACTCTTTGGTATTTGCCTACAAATGTGGGTTCATGACCAGAATCTCTTCTTTGAATACAGGCAAAGGAGTAACTGGGGCCCCGGCCAGTGTTTTGCCCCGCAGATGGGCAGCAGTGTTTGTGAACACCAGTGTGGCAGTTGGCAGGGATTGAGTAGGGGGATGGGCAGATTGCAATGGCACATGCTCCAATTCAAATTATCCCTGGACCCATGCAGCAGTGGAGGACCTGCTGGGGCCCAGGGTGGCATTCATTATAACCAGACACAAGCGGGTTTGGTCAGCGCCTCTGTCGTGACACGAATCCTCACCTCATCAAATCACAACACTCTCTATTCACATTCCCCGCCACTCATATAGACACATTTTACAACCGCAACTAAATGAAACAACCATTTATTTATCTGTATATATTCCTCATAAACTATCTGTTACTAGATGAAAATGAACAAGTAGGGAGGGAAAAGAAATGATTCAAACCACTGCAAATAGGGCAAAGGCACACAGGCAGATAGAAAACACCAACAAGGTCATCAAGGTAATAAGTAGAGAATCTCATGGAGCTGTGACATAATGAGAGCATGACAAGACTACTAAACAAATGAGTTTAGTGAGTGTAAATAAAGAAATAAAGTTCGGAGGTCTCCAAAGTTGGGTATAAGGTATTTTCTTGTAAGGTATCGCTCTTTCAGATTACACATGTATGGCATTAAAATAAACATTGTGTCAATCCTAATACGGCTTAAGACTATGAATGAGATAGGGAAGTGAAAAAAATGAAAATTATCCCTGTTCATTGGGAACAAGTAAGAAAATATTGTGGATTGTGGTGTTTCTGTATAATGTCCTACTATACTGCCCATGATTTGCTATATAATAAAGAATAATTTGTGTTGATATCAAAATTAAAAACCTGTCCAAGGCATTTTGTAGTGGGCCTATCCACTTATATGCCACCTAGGCTATTCCTGTATCCCTGGAAGTTCAAATTGCCCGTAGAAGGAATTAATGTTAATATTAGACTGTTATGACATTAAAATGTGGGGCATGTTATGTGCCGCGACTAATCCTGAAACATTAAGTGTAAAATGTTTGAGTGTGCCATTTCTCACAGCTCATCACTGGACATGTTGATGGAGGGGGGAAAAAAGTGAAATTGACAGTATCATTGTAGGAGCGCACTAAAGGGGCGACGGTCCGCTCCACTACACTGAAGTAGGGATGTCTACAGTGGAAGAAGAAGAAGGGGGAGGGTACCACTTTGTCACAGGCTGCTATGTAGATTAACCTTTCAATTAGTTGTTATCAGGTCCTCTCTATGTCTCGGTGCGAGCTTTTCAGCCTTCGTTTAAGAGATCAAATACCACGAAATCGCATGGATATGTCGCTGCATGTTTATCCTTCGACGTTTCAATCATCCCGATAATGAAGAGGAGTATCCGAGGGGGGGAAAACTTGAAGAGGTAAACTACCAGCAAATATTTACGGTAGCCTGTGCCCTCTTTTTTCTTCCACACTAGTTATATGTTCATCCTTGCATGAAACTTGGCGTAATTTGTTTTGCTTCTTCGCCCCACGGCAGCGGTTAGGTAGGTACATCTCGGTAAAAGCGATGTAAATTCAAGGAGGCTAGTGTATCATTTCCTAATATAATATGGAAAAACGAGAATGGAGCGGCTGAGAAATGGGAGCAAAAGAAACTAGCGATACATAATTGAGGAGCAGTGATGAAGGAGCTACTCTCCCAATAGTCGTGTAACTTCTATTTCCCCCAGAACATCTTTTTTCTCCAGGGCTCATTATTTTTCCTCATCGGAAATGTTTGATAGTTAATAGTGATAAAGAGGTCATGCCATCATTTTGCCTAGTCTAACACAAGACGTGAATAATTTCATTGGCAGGCGTTACAGAAAACCTACTTTTTGCATAACGGAAGGTTTATTTATTGCCCTATTTAACGTCACATAGTTTAAATGTTAGCCGTTACGAGAAGAACAGCTTGTCGGTGCTGGGGAAATAATGAACGAGAAGAATATACGAGATAAAGGGGAAAGGCGACAGCTTGCACACAATTTAGCCTGCAGTAGTCTATTTAATCCCAAGAATATGCTACCTGGGGGGAAAAAACGTGCCCCTTTAAATCAATGGTCGAGCCTTTGCAGGTTTTATGCAAACAAATGATGGATTTAACAAACAGCCAATTAAAGTCTAAAATGATCCAAATCACTTTCAAGTGTAACCAACTGTTTCAAGGAGGAATCTAAGTAAAGGTGGGCTGGTGTTAAACGCTTTGCAAATAACGTTAAATTTCTGTTAGATTTGATCAGAATTATGGCTTATATTTCCGTTATAGTGTGTGTCATAACTTGGTAATAACCTGTCTCTGCGCTAGACCTGTAAGTCCAAATATCATGAGTGGTAAAGGTAAATGATATCAATTCATTACACGAGGCACCTTAAGAGGCGGGTCAATTGAGTGAAGTGACAGATCATACAGCCAGTGCCGTGCCTTTTAGAGTGAGCTCATACATAAAGATTGACATGTGCTTTATCAAACCAGAAATCGGATCTTGTCTTTACAGCCAATATTGAAGTTGCTAGGGAGGGCACATTAGTGTAGGTAAGGTTTAATGAGACTCCATTGGATTGTAATCAGCGTCATGTCGGATTCATGTAAACTACAACATTGTAACAAAATGGCGACTGTTTAGGTGACATCAGTAATGCTGGCAACATTGTCATTATCTACTCAACTCAGCGGACACAACTCTAGGTTTGTTGCACAGTTATTATCGGTTTCTTCGTTCGTTAGGCTGCGTAATGATTTGCAGACGTGCCATAAACATCCAACGGCAGCTGTCAGGAAGTGAGCATTGATTATGTACAACTGTCATTAAAGCTCGCGCTGATCAGTTCGTCGTTGCAGACGTCGAGCTGTCAAAGTCGCGTGCGGACAAGTAACGGTTAAACTTTACACTTGATCTCGTGTGTATTTTTAAATCAATTTCTCCACGTTATGTGATGAAAGACTATACTGACACATTGGAAATTCCATGTAGTAAGATAAATATTAATATGTAACATTTCTCTGTCGAAAAATAATTCTGAAGAGGTTTATTTTCCATATCCGTCTATCGAAAAGACTGTTTACAGTTTTCCAAAGGTCAGTATAAGTTTCTAGCTACCTGTTATAGTTAGCAGGCTAACTTAAATATTTTATAAAGCAGTCTGTTTGAAATGGACATCTGGTTTGGTCTGTGGATTATGGTGTCAGACTATGGATTAAGTCATTCTAATTTCCTTTGCAGCTCCTGCATCAGTTTTTATCCATCTGTTTCTCATGTTTTGGCACGTTTGAAAAGTTCTGGATTCCTCTGTCTTTAACCCTCTTTTTTTCCAGTGCACTGCAGGCTAGTTTATACAATGTGGATTACAACCAGGGAGAAAATAACCCAGAATTCCAGGAAAGTCAGTGAATTACTCATGAATTAAGTAAATTGGGACAAATTAATGTATAGTCACTGGTGGAACTGAGAGATGCTGCAAGTCATGTGTTCTACATATTTGACCAATTTGTGCTTTTTTTCCCTTCAGATTTGAACTGGGACTTCAGTAAATAATGCTCCAGGCCATTTAGTAACTACCATTGTGGAATTTACTAGTGCCATTTTTTCATCCAGTTCCATGTGAGATACCAAGGATTGAGAAAAAATATCTGGATGCTGGGGCGGAACATAAGTTTGTGACCTTATCAAAGATGTGGATGTACCAAATGTTTTGCCGCAGAAAGGGGGAATCTGTATGGATCACTTTTTCCTGAATCTAATCATTCAACCATGGTAAAACTTGCAAACCCTCTGTACACGGAGTGGATTCTTGAAGCAATACAGAAGATCAAAAGGCAAAAGCAGAGGCCCTCGGAGGAGAGAATTTGTCATGCAGTGGCAACATCACATGGACTGGACAAGAGGACCGTTCTCGAGCAGTTGGAATTAAGTGTTCATGATGGCTCTATTCTCAAGGTTACAAATAAGGGGAGTGCCTCATATAAGGACCCAGGAAACCCTGGCAGAGTTGGATCACTCCCACCTGCAAATGTCTCTGTGCCATCAAAGGGATCTATATGGAATTCAAGCGACCTGCGCCATATTGATTGGAATAAATTTCTTAAGAGGGCCATTGAGGGCCTGGACGATACCCATGGCTCCTCACTGAAGAACATTGAGAGGTACCTGAGGAACCAGGATGACCTATCAAACATTGTTGACAACCCTGCATTCCGGCAGAGGTTACGGCTGGCGGCCAAGCGGTGCGTCAACAATGGCAGGTTGCTAAAGAATGGTCCACGGTATAAGCTCAACCATGGAAATACAGAGGGAAGGGGCGCCAGGTGTCCAAGTGCTTCCCCCTTGGTCCTGTCATCAGTGACACTCCTGCCCCATGAGAGAGACCAGGTACACTCACCATGGCCTCTGCACCTTCACTCCATGACCTAATGCTGATCACCTCACTGTAGTTTTCCCTTATGCTGATGTTGGTCTCAATAATCAGAGAGCTTGGATAATAAGTCTGAATAATCACAAAAGCATGCTGACAGTGTGTGGCAGGCAGTCTGAGATAGGCTTCCCACAGGTTATGTAACTCAAGCCCAATAGCCTTGGGGGTTGTGACTGGTGGTTAGCTGTCTTGTGAGTTGCATAGCTTTAATGAGCACAACTGGAATATTCTATTGGTAACTTAATCCAAAGCATTTGTGAGGTCAAGCGGGGAAAGCAGTCCCTGCCAGTAGGCCTGTGCCATGTAAGGTATGCCAGACGTTTTTGAGACTCCACACAGCTATTGTGACCTTTGTGTTTACTGAGATGTCCCAGAGAGGAAATAAAAGCCAGTGTATAAACAAACTTTCAGGCTGCAGGGTTTCCGCTGACACTGGCACCTAAGGGGTGCTTTTCACTGTGTAAAGATTGTGTCTCTGTCACTGGCACTCAGCAGTAACACACACTGCAGATGAATGTCTCTGAAATGACAGCAGTTTTGTACTTGTTTGACAATTTGGAGACAGTATCAAGTGCAGGAGAGTGTTGCATGGAAAATACTTTTCTCTGCATTGTCCTAAAGCATACTATTTAGAGTGAATTTAAGTCTTTTGCAGGTCTTATCTCAAACCTTATTAAGATAAAAGGGTGGTCTATTAGTTGATGTTAAAGTTATGCATCTCACATAGTGAGCACCATCAGGCTACAGAGACATAACCCTGCGCCCCACCAGTTTCACAGTGAATAATCAGGAAATGACACCTTGATACTGCAGCCACAACTGTGACTGTGTCTGCGGTCAGGCCAAAAGTGAAACTGAGAAGTGTTTAGAGACACAGTGTCCTGCAATGGTTCTCATAGCTGAAGTAGGCCCACTGTTTTCCATTTGGAACATTTCAACCTATTGCTCCCGGCTCGATGACATCACCTAGCCTAGTTCAGGTTTACCATTCACTTCAAAGCATGAGACATCTCTGCCTGCACAGTTCTTGAAGCACAACTAGCGTGTGTGTGTGTTGAGAATGAGAGATACTTGGAGGAGAAAAAAAAGAGCAGTCTTGGTTTAGAGTTTATTAGATTCTGAAGAGACTCTGGCAGGAACAAAGGCAAGGAATGAGACTTTTTTTTTCCTGCTGTGTTATGCAACCACTTGAGCTCTCTCTCTCTCTCTCTCCCTCTACCAGCAGTGTTCTAATAGGACCCCACCCCCTCACTCAGGACAGCCTGCTCTCTTGAAGCAGCATAATTTCCTGTAATGTACTTAATTTGGAATCCCCGAGTAAATCAGTAACATCTCCTCGGCCGTGTTTGTTTCTGCATTTTCACATTTTTTATGTTTTTATTTAATCAATGAGCACTTTGAGGAATTCAAATTGCTATCGGTTTAATCATGAGGCAGAAGAATATTCCAAATGAAAATAAAATTCTCCAGTGGCTTCTGGATTAGACTTCATAGCATTGTCAATGGAGACCTGTATTATAAAACTTGCATATCCACTGTGGGCATTGTATCTGCAGTATGCACACAGCATATGCTAGCAGTGATGGCAGCTTAAGTTCAAACTCTTTACATGAATTTTCTCTCCTCTATTTATAATTCTGTTCACACTGTAGAAATCAACCATTCAACCATTTTAGGGAATACAAGAAAGTTGTTTCTTCAGTTATTTCAGCTTGTCTCTGCAGGGAACATAATATTAAAGATGACTCACATGCAACTTTTTACCAAAGAGTCATACAGTATGACTCTTGAGTAATCACAACAATAAGGCCTTGTTTTTAAGTGCAGCTTCAACAGCGCATTACTAGAATATTTTGATTCATTTTAACAACCTAGCCTTTTATGTAAAATTGTCTTTTTGAGTATTGTGATGAATGGCTTGCAATCGAGAACAAAAGCTAAAATGTTGTCTCTGCTCAGACGGAAAGCTCTGTAGAGAATGTGATTTGGACTTTGATGAGCCTGGGTTTTTCCAGTTAACTCCTAGTTTAAGAAAACACAAGGTTTATGTGCATTTGGAATAGGAACAGTATCTACAAATAGTCCTGTTTAACGAACTTATCTAATCTGACATGTTTTCATTTATATAGCATCTTCCTCCCACTTGACACCATATGAAAATCACTGATTACCTTTTAGCCACAGTGTTGCATCTTACAGGTTTAGCCACCCCACACTGTAGCATTCAGGTGTTGTTTTTATGTTGGGTAAAGTTTATGTTCATGCCTCTGTGAGCAGCAATCAGCTCCTAATGCCAGTGCCCACTTTCAAATATTGACCTGGCAGGTTGGAAAATAGAGTAATCATTGATGTGGCAGTAAACTGCTTTCCCTTGCCGTATCAATCAATTGATATAACAGCCAGGAACAATGACCGAAATTCCCACTGTATCCTTGTTGTGTTTCCTTGGATGGTATGACAGGTTGAAAGGGTGGCCTTGTCATGTGACTGTTGAATGGGATAAAAAGAGCTCCCTGATTGCCTCTGCAGGTCAGGAAGAGGTTGGGACCAATAGAGATTTGAAGGTCAAACATTTGTTTGAGGTCAGGATGTTGATCTGCCCCATAGAAACCAGGAACTAATTATGGGCATCCCCAGAGTGCCCTTCGAAGCCCCAGTCAATTGATGAGGCCTTAGTGCGTAAACTGATGATGAGGTGGGTTATTTATGGTCACACCCAGTGAGTGTTATTTTCCGTTAAGAAGCTGCTCTCAGGGAAGGAGGCAGCAGTTTGTTTGATGCTCCTCAAGAGGCCTGTATATGTGATATTGTGTTTAAAAGTAAATCATGTGAAAGCCAGTTGGTTCAACCTAAATTTAGTCTCATGATGACTAGCGAAAGATTGGTTAGGCTTTGACTGGTAAGTATATGAAGAGATGACAGTAAGCCTCCCTCCCATCAAGCCTTGCCCAGTTTTATTTTCTGAAATCTGCCTCTCTTACTTCTAAGTGATCAATGGGGAAATCCTCTTAAACCTTGAGCTCATATTTTACTACTTCTGAACTTAACTCTAAGCCCTTAAATGAGTGTTTGTTCTGAGACGTGCAGCATCTACAATGGATCATTGCAGCAACAATGAGAGCATGTTTTATTATTGAGGTAATTTGATTACATGCTGGTTAATCCTTTCAGACTGTAGTGCAAGCTTTAAAAATTGGATTAAGCCCTTAAACTACGATTACTAAGATCACTTACCCATTCAGATGTAGTGGATAAAGGAGGAGGACCGCATATGCATACACCATACCTCGGTGGATGAGATGTGTTAATTATTCAGTTCTAGTCTGTCAGAGCTTATATCAGGGGTGATCCTTTTACTTGTGGAGCTTGTGCATCCAAGTTATCTTTTTGGTGCTGTTTCATTACAGCCATATAAAGGTTTTGTCTTCTGCCTCAGTATTTTAACCAGCAGTATCTCCACAGTGATCTCAAGCCCACATTTTACGGACAAGAGAAAATATCCAACACAGCCAGGCTGTCTGACCGTCCATGCTTATTTCTGTTTTTGTAAGCAGTCTCTCTCTGTTTGTATTCCCACCCAGCTCCGGGTCGACCCCATCCCAATATGCAGTTTCTGTCTGGGAACGAAAGAGTCAAATCGGGACAAGCGGCCAGAAGAGCTGCTGTCTTGCGCAGACTGTGGGAGCAGTGGTAAGTCGCCTTGTGCATCACTTCAGTTAACACAATGGCAGGGAAGTTCTCATAAGCCCAGCCCTCGACATAACAATGTGCTGTAGTCTGGGAAAAATTGTGAGTATGTTAGCGAGTCTCAGGCAATGAGGCCCTTTGCTGCAACAAGGTCATTCTGCAAAGTGTGAATGTATGGTTAAACACAGCCAGGCATGATACAGAATAGTAGAAGCAATTTTCAACATCGCTGGGGCAGATGCCATATTCTTGCTCAGTGTTTTGCACCAGGGTTGAATTCTTTCTCTTGAAGGGATTTATTGGAAGAACAATGTTGAAATTGAGTAGCTGAGGGGATCCAAATTGCTTGCAACCCATAATGGGCTAAAGAAGGGCAGATGCTCTGTAAGTGGCCATTAGAATTTGAAATCACCCAAGTAATTTTCGCTCAATTCAGATTGCACTAGCGTCTTATGGAGCACACTAGCCAGAGCGGATCAAAGATCAACCATTTTCCGCTGCAGATTGGTGGCATTTCCTTTACTGTTCTTTTGTTCCAGACAAAATTGCTAACCCTCCATAAAATTACCTCTCCTAAGGAGTCATTTGTGTTTGAACAATTATTTTAAATGCCGTAAGGAATTGTTCTCCCGGTGACATTTTTATAGCTCAAATTTGACTAAGTAGCGTTGAGGTGGTTTTCATTAACCGCTCATAGTGTACACAAATTGTGCTTTCACTGTAAAACAGCTGTTTTACAACCATGAGAGGGAGCCGGGTGAGGGAGAAGGCAAGCTTTTACATGACTTTCATGGATCGGCTTCCATTAGAATGAGTGCTGCTACTGTTTCTGCCTCATTAAGATCAAATTATCTGTAATTAGCGGCTCAGATGTTTGATCATACTGGTTTTAGACACAGCTTGTGGGGAAAAAAAAAAAGCTCTGGACATACAGGCCCACCATTGTTGATGATGCAATATGTTAATATTTAACCTTCTTGTGTGAATAATGGGTAGGCCATGTCTCTAGCTCTGTGATACTGACAGGCAAAGATGGTAGAAATGTATAACACTAATATGCTTTTTAATTACTTCTGAAGGGCATCCATCATGTCTGAAGTTTTCCCCTGAGTTAACCTCAAATGTGAAGAGATTACGGTGGCAATGTATTGAATGCAAAACCTGCAGCTCCTGTCGAATACAGGGGAAAAATGCTGTAAGTACTATAATGCACAGTTCTTAAAACATAGCATTTTCAGTGTTGAAGGCTCGGGGGTAGATCCCCTTTTGTGTATCCCCAAGGATTTGTTGGTTTTCTCTCAGATTTGTACAGCCTCTCTTGTGCACAATTGGGCTTATTTTTCCAAAAGACCTTCAACGACAGAGGGTGTTACATGTATGCAACAGGGACATCCCAAACACGTGGCTGCTGTTCCCTTTCAGGATGAGATGCTGTTCTGCGATTCATGTGATCGGGGTTTTCACATGGAATGCTGTGACCCACCGCTTTCAAGAATGCCAAAAGGTAAGGTGTTTACACTGTCTGACTCCTAGGTTTCCCTCTCTCCTGTCAATTCAAAGCCTTTTCTTTATAGAAGGCCTTTTGGGGCTGTCACTCAGCACAGTGAGGCAGCAATGGCTTATTAGGAGCTTTGCATGCATATCAAATTATTCTAGCATCCCTGGGGAGATTTGCTATCTCTGGATTACAGTACCGGCCCTACAGCTAGGCTTGTAATGATTGTGCACGTAGTAGGACATTTGGCAGGCAATTCATACAAGTCACATAGCTTTGCTCGAAACGAGCTGACACAAAGTCTGTTTCACTGGACAGTGAATTGACCCAATGTTTTTCTTATGGATTTTCCTTTTGTGCTGAGTAATTGATTGTCATTGTGAGCAGGAGGGACTCTCGCCAGCTCGTGGTATAAAAGGAAATGTTTCAAATGAATGTATGTCCTCTGAATTGATGAACCCACCTAAGTGATCTCTCTATATTTGGACACCCTCCAGGAACCTGGATCTGCCAAGTGTGCAGGCCAAAGGAGAATGGGAAGAAATTGCTGCACAAGAAAGCCGATCAGATCAAACGTCGATATGCAAAGCCTATTGGAAGGCCCAGAAATAAGCTCAAACAAAGAATGTAAGTTTGTCATGACCAGAGCAATTTGTTGAAATATTATCGATATCGCAATATGGTCAAGTGCTTTGTCCAAATTGCAGGAGCTGCAGTTTTTAAGGTAAAATGTGTGACAAAATACCATTATAAGTGAAGTATTGTGGTGCTACAGAGATGCCCTGGCCTACAAATCATACTCTCCAGATGTAAGAAATCTGTGTTTGGTACAGACACCAACAAAAATCACATCATTTTAATAATTTTTGCATTCTGATTAAAAATATGACCATTCCTGTCAAAATCATGAATTATATCACAATCTCAGTATCTGTCAAAATAACTGCAGTATGTCATTCATTCCTAGTCAGAATATTGCCATTTCATTTTGCTAAATGGTACAAACCACCTCATAGCTTTTCAGTGTATTGCAGAACAACTTTTTATGTATGTTTATATTACTTTTTTCTGTGAATAAGAATTTGGTTTTCATGTCCTCACAGGTCTGTAACCAGTGGTGACGGCTCCATGGTAGCACTTGGAGGAAGGGGGTCACCTGGTAGGGGTCAAAAGATTACCGTCTGTTCCACACCTTCATCTGGTCA
>OMKZ01000693.1:9963-22074 GCA_900302535.1 Neoniphon sammara
TCACTTCAGTGCTTTCTGCTTTAGACAGCGTGAGCACTGATGGCCAGGTTGAGTCAACACACACACACACACACACACACACACACACACATACAGGGTCTGAGTTGTGACCTCATATATCAGTGTTTGTATACAGGCTTAAATGTTTATAGCCATTGTGCACTGCACATTGTGTTGATGGCCACTGTGCATGTAAAATACTGAGTGCTTAACACAAAATAGCATTTACACAGCCATCATGCATTTGTGGCTATTTGTGCTTAGTTTCATATTATTAATGGTATTATAGAGGCTTAACAGCAACAAGGACAACATCATAGGACCTTTCACATCAGCACTAATCTCTCCTGCCACAATCAGATCTTCAAGCCGGGCTGCTCCGGCTTGTCCGAAAGGCGCCGTGGGTATGAAAGTCAAAATTAAATGAGTGATCTGCTGTAGCAGCAGCCAAATATGCACCTCCAAACAAGTGTGGAAGGGTACCAACTCTCTGTTGACTGGAGCCCACATGATCTTGTTAACAGCAAGCAGTGTAGCTATGTTTTTTTTTTTTTGTGGGTATAATCCTTGCTTCGTCATGTAAGTTGATTAGAGGCAACCTCAGCGCCACCCAGGCTTCTTTTCCCTCAGACGTGCATGGGCTCGGGGCTGACTGTCATCATCTCTGATACGGCACAAGAGCCGCGCCAGGAGAGACGATGGCTGTCCATGTTTGTGTGGGCTCGGCAGCATTGTTCAACTCTGTTATTGTAAAAGTAGAGGCAAATTAGCATATCTGCCCTCGCTTATGCAGCTTTAAAAATGCATAATTCCTGCCTGATTTCATCATTACCACCCACACACAAGGCAGTAAGTTTCAAGAAAGACCTCTCCTCTCACTCTTGCTCTTTCTTCTCTCGCCCTCCTCTGTTCCACCCAGGTTGCATTCTTCATTTCTTCATTTTCACTTTTATGTTCCATCTCATCCCCCTCTCCCTGTCCCACAGATCTGTAAACCAAGAGAGAGAATTCAGCCCCTTGGTGTGAATACTGTTTAGGTAACCTGTATACAGGCATTATGATTGTTTGCAGGATGTCATTTTGTCTGGCTATCTTAAGGCTATATTTAAAGTGGCGTGGCGTTGGAACATAAATCATTTTTAATGACTCCATCTTCATCACCCCATTGTCAGCAAGGGTTCATTAACTCAAAAATAATGGCGTGATCATGAAATTATGTTTTATTCTTGTAGTGTTTTGGTACCAGTAGCAAGTCAATTTGATGTAGCTAATTTTAATATTTATTTATTTATCCATTTATTTATTTATTTATTTATATTTGCAGTAGATATGCTTACAATATTGAATTCCTCATATTCCCCGCCTCCTCTTGCTCCTTGAAGTCTTTTGACTAACACTGTGTACACAAACAGAATTAAATATATTTGAGTATCTGCCCTTGTGTTCCACTTCAGAGCTCAACTTGCGAAGAGGACGACGGCGTGTTGGCGCGCGCGTTAACGCTCGTGTGTGCGTGCACCTTTGTGTTTGTATATCACGCGCGTTTGTTCTCCTGTGTGTTTGTGTGCACAGTGTGAATGCCTGGTGGGTGTTTTTCCTCTTCCAGTCTTTGGTAGTGCAGCACACAGCAGGAGGAGAGAGTGAATTATGGATGTGCTGAGATCTGGGAGACTGTGTGTCTCTCACCTACCTCCAATTCATCACGTTCTTCAATACTTGTGCTTCCATCGCTTGGCTGCTTCGGCATTTAAGACGCAGCCGTGTTCACACATTTGCCTTTTGTTTTGCCTTTTGGGAACATTTTCTTTCTGCCTACTAGATTTTTTCGTCTATGTGGCGGCAGTGGTGACTAAAACTAAAGTGTTTGACCATGTGACCCAAAGTGGCTTTAACACACACACACACACACACACAGTGGAGCTGTCTGCTGCTGATGTGGCTTGTTTTATCTATTTTGGTATAGGCAAAGTCTGTTTTCCCCCTCACACGCCAGGCTTCAGTTACACATAACATATTTTAAGGCGACCTAACCTCAGACTTGAGGCCTATAAAACCAGATACTGATTGCCCCATCTCTCTCTCTCTCTCTCTCTCGCTCTCTCTCTCTCTCTCTCTCTCTCCCTTTCCTTCTCTTTTTCGTTTCTCCCTGCAGAGAGCAGCCTATCTTCAGCACACGGGCCCATGTCTTCCAGATTGACCCCAACACCAAGAAGAACTGGGTTCCCACCAGTAAGCACGCTGTCACAGTATCCTACTTCTTTGACAGCACCCGGAATGTATACCGAATCATCAGCTTGGATGGTTCGAAGGTGCGTTCATGTGCAGTGTTTGTGTTTTTACCCGTTATGGAGCACCAGAGATGATTCAGGCCCTGCTCAGCCAAAAGTGTAGACTGTATAGATTCTGTTTTTACATAAATAAAAATCATACCCATCACTCAGTGTTCAGCCCTTTCTGTTCACTTTTCCAGCCATACTCTCCTTTGCCGTACCGTGTCTTTATCACGGGGAACTTGTGAGTGTCCTAACCTACTTCCTCACAACTTTTCTCATTAGTTTGCCTTGCCTGTGACTTCTCCGTGGACAACAGCCATGGAGACGTGGTGAAGGGGCAGCCGGGTCTGTCATATCTATGTGGCAGTGATTATTTTAGTCTTGCGAGGGGTGCAGGGGTGGAGTTAGCGTGGTTATGTAAGGCCCTCTGCTGCCTGGGTGACTGTTGCTGTTGTGGAAGTAGAAAGTAGCTGATATTCTGCTGGAAATAGCAGAGAATGGGTGGGCTGGTGCTTGAGGATATTATCATCCAGACAACATCAAATCATATCAGCAGAGGAAGAGAGAAAACACACACACTTGCAGAGACAGATGCCAAACAATGACAAATCTTTGGCCACGTTTCCTTCCAACTGTCAAATGAATTTTCAAGCACATTTTTGAAATGTCACAAAAAAATTACAATGCGAATGAACCCTCCTACACCTCTGTCCCGCCCTCCTCCGCTGATCAATTATGTTGCAGTAAGTTGGTTTCACTTGGACCCTCTCTTCATTGATCGCTTCCTGTTTATCAGCCAGTGGGGATGCAACCCCATGTCAAGACATGGGCTTGCAAGACACACGCAGACACACACACACACACACACACAGGCCCAGCCCAGAGAGATAACAAGCATCTATTACCCAAGGCATCCATCCCCACTTACTGCTATTATTTAGCTATTCGCAAAGAATCAATGGGACAATAACAAACAAAATATGTATTATCAGTACATATGCATAGGTTTGTCTTCTTATTTCATGTCAGCCTCAGTGTCAAAGTTTTGATGTATGATGCGTTCATGTTTGTGTTCTGTCTTCCGCAGGCGATCATCAACAGCACCATCACCCCCAACATGACATTCACCAAGACATCTCAGAAGTTCGGTCAGTGGGCCGACAGCCGGGCCAACACCGTCTACGGCCTGGGCTTTTCCTCCGAGAGCCACCTGGTCAAGGTGAGAGCATGGGACTAATGAGGAGGCCCAGTGGTTGATCCCGTAGTTACATCCCAAGAAAATGTTTGCTGTGTACGTTCTCATCAAAATACATTGGAGGAGAAAATTAAGCAGTGATTGTTGCCTGAGAACTGCATATTGGAGTTCATGAGTTTCCGTTCAAATGGTAGTGTTACTTTCTCCTGCTGTTGTCTCAGTTCGCAGATAAGTTTGCAGAGTTCAAGGAGGCAGCGCGATTAGCCAAGGAGAAGTCTCAGGAGAAGATGGAGCTCACCAGCACTCCCTCTCAGGTGACTCTGTCTAACACCAACTCTATCTTGCATACTTGCATACTGAGCTTTTATTCAGGAAGCTAACCTGCAGTCCGTACCTTTTTCACAGTCACCACCTAATCGTATTTTCTTAACAAAGTAAACATGGGGGCCTTTGTCTTTTACATAATAGCTATCATTGTCATGATATGTTATCCACTGGATTGATTTTTGCATTCAGTATCCAGTGTTTCCCATACAGTGTTGACACCTAGTTAATTTTTGTTTTAGGTTCCTTTCAGTTGCTATAATGCATGAAGTTGGCGCCAAAATCGTGTTAGCGAATTGCAGTGACCAGAATTCAGCACATCCATAGGCCTCAGAAGTAACATTCAACAATTAGTGCAAACCGTTACCCAAACATGGATTTCCACGCCACGTTGGGGTTTTCACATAATCATTCCTGTCACAATTTGTGATTTAAGATGACATTTAAAACTTGTATTTTTTTTAATCTGCATGTTTCTCTCTTAAATGGGACTGAATTCTGTTGCTGCTTTCCAAGAGAAATGATTATTTTGCTAATAAAAAGCTAACACTGCTGTACATATTACGTACAGATCAGACCAGGATGACCTTTGACCAGCATTGATTTGCCCACTAAATAATAGATTACAGTCATTCTAGCTTGCTACTAAGGCATAGAAATACCTGGTTTACAAGTATATATACAAGTGTACAGAATGGTTAAAGTATAAAGCAATATAAAATTACACTAATGGGTGGATTTATTTGTAGAAATGTTACTTGAATCTGTTATGTGTGTGACTTGGTAATTGTGCGATAGGTCAGCAATAGGGAATTTTGAGTAATTTAGTGGTTGATTACTCTATCGCAAAAAAAAATTAGCACTCGTACTCATTTTTATAACTGATTACTACAGGGGAGCTACAGTGCCACCCTGTGGATTCAGTTGTAACTGCGAAGTGGGAGCTGAGGAAGTCATTTTTCTGTTCTGTTCAGTTGTTAGAAATTTGTTTTTTAAAATTACACTGATTGTTTTCACATTATAAAGAATAAGCAAAAATCGTTCTTTTTTTACATATAAGCAAACGTCCAAATGTTTTAAATTATGCCTACAGCATTGACAAAACTGCAATTTCTCTCACGGACGATTTTACGATCCAGATGTCTCGAAAACGCTGACAAATCAGCGACAGATGATGGTGGGACTTCCGGGGCCTGCTGAGTTGCAATCTGTCTGTGTCGATGCAAACTGAATGCAGAGACAGTTTGAAACGTGGCCTTGATAGTCAGATAGAAGTAGAGCAGTCATCTAATGTTACAGCGGCGGTAGCTTATAATAGACTGAGAGACTTCAGTGCCTGAAAATATGAGTTACTGGACTTGCAAACTGTAATGTTAGTAAACCCTCCTGATGCCGCCGAAGCAAGCTGACAACCTATGGGAAACACTGCGTATTGAAATTTGCATGGGAACTTAATGTAAATATGTAGTAGCTTCAGCATATATCACAAGTACAGTGGTTGCACTGCCCCCATACAGTTGTGGCCACCCAGCTAACAACCTTGTGTGGCTTGTTCTGCCCCTTTGCTCTCCCTAACAATTCTTCCTCAGGGTGGTGCGGTTAAAAGGAATGTGTTGTCAGTCAACAAACCTGGTAAAAAGAAGGTAAAAGGAAATTGAAAACCAAAAAAATCATTGCTATTAACACAATCTTGGCCCTTTTCTCCACCTTAGCCCTAATCAGTAGTAGCAGTCCCTCTCTAGCACTACATTTCAGTCCTCACTCCTCACAAGGGTCTCCCCAGAACAGTGTTATTTATCAAATTAATACCTTTTATCTCCAATCAGTGTGAATACAAGAAGGGATTTGATTGATTTTTGCATAACAAAAAACTTTGGTCTGTCTCGCATTGTCATTGTAGGATAAAATAAGCCAGTCGTTTTTCTTTTGGGGAGAACCCTGTCATCAGTCTTTATCTAACACCCTCCTCTGTCATTGTAATGTCAGATTAACAACTGGAGTAACCACATCTCTGTGAATTTCCCACGCAGACTTCCCACAGACAACCCTCCAGTTTTCCTCTCATGCTCTCAAAAAGGTGACGTTCAGCTCATTAGGAGTGACAGTCAGCTGTGATTAGGGATACTCTGACAAGAGCCAATCCCAAAAGAAAAGAAATGGGAAACTGTCTGTAGGAGAAAAAAGTTAAAGTTTTAATCTGAAATGTGTGTGCAGTGGAAGACAAGATTATCACTAACTTTCACAGGTACTCATGACAAGTCAGTGGGTGAATCTTTGGCTTGGTTTGATTCACGATTTACTATTTGGTAAAACTATTACTAGTTACGATTTACTAGTTACTAGTTGGATTTACTTTTAATGAACATTTTATATACATTAAATAAACGTGCTCTAATGTTAGAATGGCCTTTCTCCTCTGAAATGTGAAAAAAATAGGCAACAGAATTAACATATATATTCTAACCTAAATGTATAAGCATACTGCAATAGATATCAAGTGCTACTTTACCCTTGGAATGCATACATGTCCATAAATATAGCCTATTTTGATGTCAGGTAATTACACCAACCTGTGAGCATGTTAATTTTTTATTTTAGATTACTTAATTAGTTTATTTGACAGCGGCAGTGAATACAACACTACTTACACCAACATGTGTGGAGATGCCAGACATCAGAGTCCATGATAAATAAACTATCGACCTAACTTCACTCAGTGCAGTTCTATCTATTTTGTTTCATTACAGACTGTAGCTGTTACAATTTTATTAAAAAAAAACTGCATATAATTCTTTTTCTTGCAAACTCCTTTAAAAGGTAGTGGCTACACAAAGCACAAATCAGACTTTCTTCTGAAATATTTCCCTCAGCTGCAATGTAAAACTTGCTACAGACAGTTTTAAAGTTACAGAAATCCATATTGTGTCAGAATCTGCAGATACCATGTACATGAAATCAGATTAGGCCCAAAACTCAGAGCATCCCTAACTGCGGTTCAGCTGAAAGTGCTGTATTATTTTTTGAGAGCATAGGATTGTTAACACTTCATTACAGTAGATTTGTTGTGCCTGACAACTCAACGTTGCATTTTTGCAACATGCATTTTGTGATCTTTTTTTTTGTGCCACAAATGTATCAAACCCAGGAGTCAGCGACAGGTGATCTGCAGTCACCTTTGACCCCAGAGAGCATCAACGGTACAGATGATGAGAGAGTCACACCAGACACGCCTCAGCACACTGAAGCCAGAGCAGAGCCCTCACAGAACGCACTGCCCTTCTCACACAGGTGAACCACACAAAGTCCTAAAGCTCAGAAACACTGGGCCAGACGCAGCAACATTCTTTGAATTTTCTCTTATATTCTTGCTTATTTTTCTGTTAGGAAATAAAATAAGAGAAGTCAAATCCAGATTCACCAAGTGTTCTTACCCAGGTGTGCTGAATGATGAATCTTGTTCTTAAATTTTCCCAGTTATTGGGGGCTGCATGTATACTGGGGTTTTGAGTAGTCAGAATAAGGATAACACGTGTTACTGGATTTCCTGGATTTTTCTCATGTGCATTTAAATGTACTAAATGATGACAACTGCAGGAGGACAGGACAGAGTTGTGGCTCCACCCACAGCAGTTTCTGAAGCCCCAACATACGTTTACATACAGTATCAGTTACGCTCTAAAATTCATTGAAGCATGTAGCTATTTTTTACCTGTTGTAGTCTATAGTATACTTTTTTTTCTGTTGTTTCAATGAACACCCAAACATCCACATTCAAATGTTTTTGTTTTAATGAGTTAATCCTTATAATTACTCTAAACTTGCTCTTAAAATAATCTAAATGTGATTATGTAAGTAATGCATTTTTTTATGTTCTTCGATTTTAAAGCATGTGTTTAGAGTGATTTGTGGGCTGTGATAACATGAAATCTGGGTAAGAGTGTTCTCGGCCACTCATAAAAGATTCTCTTACCAAAGAGAGAAGCAAAAATAAGAAAACATTGGTGAATTCCAGAAAGACTGCAGATGGAAAATGACCACAGTAGGTAGAAACAAAAGAGCAAAGTGCAATGAGAACAGTATCCATGAAGTACAATCGCCAAATATTTACTCCCTTTTGTTATAGTTTTGTTTTGAGATGGTTTTCTCAGTTTTCTCTCTGTTAAAATAAATGCTGTATGGTTAACCCATTCAGATCATGGAAGCCCCACGTTCAGCCCTGTAAGTGAGAGATTCACTTGTCCTTAAGGGGCTCTCTTTGGAGTGCTGATTTAAAATGAAATTGGCACAGTACAGCGCATAGCAGCAGAGTCCATGCTGGTTGTGTCCATTCATTCAGTCATTCATTATTAATCTGGTCCCCAGGCCCCTGGACAGCGTTAAAGCATTACATTAAAACACTTTGTGTGCTTCCTATTAATTATGAACCAGTAAATTAGTGCAGATGCATTTGTTCATCACATCCTCTGTTCATAGTCTCTAAGGTGTCAACTTTACCCTAGGGACTATTAATGAAATAATGACCATTTATTACATAGTTAAGCAGATTTATGTTGAGAATTTCACCCAGGCAATGTCAATTTTAGTTGGTTACTTTTTTACTCATGAATTATAACCGGATGTTATCGCTGTATTTTTAAGATGCTGTTAAAATGCTATTATTACTACTACTACTAATAATAATAATAATAGTATAAATATAATAATAAAAAATGTTGTGATAGTTGTGATTGGTAATGCACAAACTTCAATCAATAAAAATGTAATGTAATAGTGTAAACATCACTCTGTTATTGTGGTGTGGAAAACAGTGTAGCGTAACCACCCTAAAGTTGCATTCACATTCTTTGTGGTTTTAATCGATATGAAGACATGAGAGGGTAAGTTATGGCCAAGACTGCAGACATGCTCATCATACTTAGCCAAAGTTGTAGGCACTGTAAATTGAAATTGTTTTGATTCCCTCCACCACCAAAATCTAACCTCACAGGGTAGCAGGAAACCTAAACTCTGTCCATTTGTAGGGCCATTACCCTCTGCCAACAGATTTGGGTGGAGGTAATGTTTTCGCCCTGTTCCATTTGTCTGTATGATTAATAGGACATCTCTAAAAGTCATGAATGGATTTGCATGAAACTGTGTGGAAAGGTTGTTTATGGAAGGACAAACTGATTCACTTTTCACACCAGTTGGCCAAAAGTGGATGAGGCAGTGGGCATGATTAACATTTGGTGAATATCCAACATGTACAACTGGAGTGTCTTGGCAGTTGCATAGTGTTAGTGGGGGTATGCGCTCTACCGAGTGCTTTCTAATTGGGCAATGTGAATCCAAATGAACTCAGTCCAAAAAAATGCATAATTTTTTTCTATTATGGAAGAAAATGAAATATAGGTGTGATTGCACCTTAAATGTTGGCAGAAATTTGCTTTGGGTGTAGAACATCCATCCTATCAGCTGGTGAGTAGAGTTCAGTCTGTCCCATCAGTTTCTCAGGATTGGCTATTTATTCTTGTCTGCTTCACGTTTTCAGTTCGTCCAGCATCAACAAGCACTGGGAGGCAGAGCTGGCAGCGCTAAAGGGGAATAACGCCAAGCTGACAGCAGCTCTACTGGAGTCCACTGCCAACGTCAAGCAGTGGAAACAACAGCTGGCTGCCTATCAGGAGGAGGCCGAGAGGCTACACAAACGGGTATCCCTCAGTGACCGGCCCAAATACAGCAGCACACCTCAGATGAGACTAATCAAACAAGAACAGACTGTACAGTCCCATGGTGCATTCATAGTGATGAGATTTTATGAATTACTAGTTTATTTCAATGTGATCTAAGGTCTGAGCTCCTTAGAGGATCCACTGACTTCATCTCTTTGGAGCTGTTTAAAGGAATACTCCAACATTTTGGGCAATGCCCCCTTTTGCTGACTTATCCAGACTGAGACAAAATGTCCGATACCATTTTCACCTCTGAACCAAACCTCCACTGGTTTGGTTCTTATGGTTAGCATTTCGTGTTAGCTTAGCAAAAAGACTTGAAGTCTACAAGAGTCATTAGCCTAGCTCCGTCAAAGTGAAAAAATAAACCTTAAAGCATCATCTTGTCTCAGTCTGGGTAAGCTGGAAAAAGGATATGCCTAAAACGTTGAAGTTTAATGTAGGTTCAGGTTCAAATTTATTTAGGGTCCCAAATCACTGTTGACAGTCTCAGAGGGCTTTAACTAAAGAGTCATAGGGACATTGTCACTAATACAAGTTGTTGGACTGCTTTTTCTTTGACCACACGCTGACAAAGTCGGGTAGCACCCAGATCACAGCCTGACTGTCAGACCTGACACTGGTTCTAGCAGTGTGTTTGTAATCTGTATCTCAGGTGACGGAGCTGGAGTGTGTGAGCGGCCAGACGACAGTGATCAAATCTCAAAAGACAGAACTCAACCAAACAATAGAAGAGCTGGAGTTGGCATTGAAGGCCAAGGAGGAGGTACGTTTTCAGTGTTTGCAGAGAGAGAGTGTGTGTGTGTGTGTGTGTGTGTGTGTGTGTGTGTCTGGCACTCTCAAGCTATTACACACGAGCACACCTTATTTGTTCCTAATATTAGTTCTTTCTGTCTGTAATGACTTGCAGGAATTGGAAAGGCTTAAAGCGGAGGTGGAGAGTGCCAATGAGTTCCAATCTCAAAAAGACTCCCTCACACAGAAGCTACAGGTAAATCATGCATTGTGCTTAGGCTGTAGGCTCGCTGTAGGCTAACACCTACAGCTGGTGAAACACAGCTTACAGGCTAAATGATTTATTGTATCGTCCCTGCATCGCTTTTGCTATCATTAACCTCCTTATGCATCATTTAAGTCATGAATACTGCACTGAGTTGAAATATCTACTGTGGCTTCATGCACTGGAATGGGAAAGATGTATTTGACACATTCCACATCCTGCTCTACACTTCATATTTTCTCACATCATAATTGCACAAGACACATCTGTGTTTTACTGGATTTAATCCATGATAAGCAAGACTTTGCAAATTAACAGCAATCTTGTGCTGATGAGACATCACATTTTAAAATTGTCTCAATCAGATGGTTGGAAATAATTGCAGAAGCATTAGCTTGGTGGTTTTGCCCAACCAACCCTTGTCATCTCATTTTGAAGTATTACCATTGATTCTGTTCCTCAGGCCCACTAGAACTGGGCTCGGATTATCTTACTGGTTCTAACTTGTGGCTAAAGGTGGTGCCAAACACTGGAATTAGTTAAGTTCCCTGTTTCCTCTCGTGATGTCATACCTTTGCATGTGGAGTCCCTCCCTCACAGTGTGTGAAGGCACCATGCAACATAGCAGATCGGTACAAGTAATGGCTGACCAATATGGCCAGCCAATGTGGCTAATATTTAAAGAGCAGGGAGGCTGATGGCCGATATAATGCTAACGTTTTTTACCTTTATTGCATGTGATAAAGTACAACAATTTCACAATAAATGAGACACAAGCAAGATCTTTAGCAGATCTGCAGATCTCTTATTTTAAATCAACAAATGTATCAAACAAAAAATTGATGGAAAATAAAAATCATAAAATCTGTTGTTGTTTTTTTTTAATCAGTTGACATTTGCAGGATTGACAGAAGGGAAAGCGGTAAAGTTTTTGTCAGTCGGCCATGTGGCCGCGGTTATCGGCTGGATTCATCGGCTGGATTGATTAATCGGTCTGACACAAACATTCAAAAGTGTGGGCACACTTCTCAGAAATGTCCTGTCCGCTGAATCGGGATGTTCTACATCAGTGCATCATCATATAAAAGTTTACGATTGCCGTTATCAAAATGACCTTTCCCCCCAGCAAATTATGCAAAATAGTTCCATAAAGTATTATAAAGCATTCAGAGTCAATCAGATTACATACGCTTCCAACCCAAACCCCAACTAGAATGTTCGGAATGGAAAAAAGTGAATATTCTGGAGCAGGTTAAAAATCTGGCTTTCTGATTCCCCAGTTCCTGACAGGCACATACATTTCCCCCCAGGGCCTTGTTTGCTAAAGAATACATGTACGTTTTCCTCACAGGACACCGAGTCGAGGAACCAGACCCTGGAGGCCCAGCTGAGCGATCTGGAGCAGCGTCTGGAGAGCAACCAGCAGGAGAGAGAAGCCTTCCGCAAGAGCCTGCGCTCCCTGCTGGAGCTGCTGGACAGCAAGATCTTTGAGCTCACCGAGCTGCGCGACACCCTGTCCAAGCTCATCGAGGGGAGCTAGAGAGAACGCGCACACACACACACACACACACACACACACACCACTGCCCCCACCCACACTTCTTGCAG
>OMKZ01000695.1:0-12470 GCA_900302535.1 Neoniphon sammara
CGGGAGAGCAAACGAAATGTGAGAAGGTGATGCGTCTGCCGTAAACTTTGGCGCAGCCCAATATACGTCGCCTGGCCATGCTCGCCATAATGATGCTGTCTACAGGGGCTGCACATTGTTTATCCTCGAGTGACCCCAGTGCTGAAGAGAGAACATCCCGTTCCTGAGGTATTAATAGCTGCCCTTGCGTCACCAAACTGTGGTAGACTGCTTTGCTAGACACGCGACGGAGCCAGTAACTGTGCCAGCAACACATTCTCCTCCTAAGCAAACATAGTTATAAAACAGGTAGTCATCATTATCTAGCAGTTGTCTGTAGGGGTTACAGCCGATGTGATTACCACTTAGGTAGGTGTTAGACACATTATTAAGGTGGTGGGAACTGATTTGGATGACAACTCAGTCAATGCACATTTGCAGCATGCAGATGATCACACTGAAGGGCAATTACTCACATTAGCACTTTGAAATGCAGATAGCACAGAATATGAACATGCCAAATATGGTGCATGTTTGGCAAATCTAAAATATTATATTGCGCAAAAGTCTGCAGTGCAACTCCCCCTCCCTCCCCAGCAGTCCAGCAGTTTTGACCCAGGACAGAGCAGAGGAACAAGCCAGTGTAAGTGTTGTTGATGAGCTGAAAGCCATTCAGTGCACAATAAGCCATATGTTAACTCGGTCCCTTCCCCCAATCCCAGAGCCAACAGAGACTGGAGCTGCAGTGAGAGCTTGGCCTGCATAGCTCCAGAGGGAGGGGGAGAGAGAGAGAGGTGGGAGGAGAGTTTCTGTTGCTATGTTCACTGAGAGAGTCTCCTGTCTGGAGAGTCTTTGGACAGGCTGATTTTGAGGGCTGATCTAGGCATTGACATAGCAACCTCGTATGTAGGTCAACAACATTAAAACTCCTGAGGCAGCACCAAAAGTACACTTTGTCAGATCTTGGGAGAAAAATGTTTTCCTGCAACGCCTGCATGCTCCAAATCTTTACAGGAATGAGAATGATCAGACACCATATTACTGGTATGCAAAAAATCAGTGCAGAGCGGTTGGTTTGTGCCTCACCCGGAGTGTTGGCACAACACAAATTAAAATTCACCACTCAACACAAGCGCCCAATCAAATGGGTGGCACTAGTGGCTGCGTTGGTGTTTAATTTAACTGACATTTTCCGATTTCATCCCTTCCATGCTATGACCCCAGCTTGTCCGCACCTGCATACACAAGCACGAAAGAGGCGTTCACCCCTGGATGACGTGTGTTTCAGGGAGCCAAATAAAACATCCTGTGAAGTCACTTAAATCGATGTATGAAATCACAGAGTGCAATAACTCTGTTAAATGTCAAATGAAAGAAATAGCTGTCATAGTGAACTTGCTTTGACACAGTGTACTAGTTTTAAGTGTGAACTGATGATTGTGAGTGACTATCACAGAGTCCTTTTGAATTAATGGCATTATAAAGTTATGCTTTATGTTGTACCATCATGGTATATTTTGCTGCAGGGAATCCGTACCACATTACCTTTGTCTCAACTGAGCCCTACTTCCTGCAGATGTGTGGCAGCAGACAGTTTTCAATTCTGAGAGGGATTTGATTAGATTTGCTTGAGGTGAGAGGACAGCAACACTTCGGTTACATAGGTAATGAAACCTCGGGGAAATATGCAGGCTCAGACTAAAAGGTTCAGGTCAGATAAAACAGGACGAGATAGGCCTACATGCAGCTGAGAATGGGAATTGGTAGAATGGCTTTTAATGAACGCCAAGCACAAATGACTTCATGTGATTCAGCAGCCTTGTTTAATTCAATAAATTTCACATCCTAAAACTTCATTTCAGTTTCATAGCACACAGCAGAACACACTCATTGCCGTAGTTGTGACACACTGCAAGAGTTTTGCTCGACCCTAGAATCTGAAAGCTATATGGCCAGAGACGTCCTCTCTTGAGGACTCGAGTGTCCCTTAACTAGTTTCAGTGATTGGAGTATTTGACCTCATTCAACTTGGGTCTTTATGGATTCATCTGCTCCTTGAATCCCAACCGATTACCTCATTACCATTTGCTTAGTCTCCCACCACCATCTGTGGTGCAGATCATCCAAGGCAGTTCTAATTAATACAGTCACAGGCAAGAGCCCATAGATAATGACAATGCTGCTATCATCAGCAGGATTAGACAGGTGCTTGTCGACTTGCTTTGACTTGGGCTTTTATGGTCTGTAACATACCCTGGTCAATCAATGATGAGATGAGAATCTCAATGTCTCTTTGTCTTTTGCCCAGATACACCACAATGTCATTTCCTCTTGACAAATAGGTGTTTTTTTCCAACACCACAGCGACAGGCCTGCGTCACCAACAGGATGACTTGTGTTTCAGTTTCATTATATTAAGTGCACAGAGTTTTTGCATTGCTTTTGATGTATTCAGATGCTTCATGCTGGTCTTCCAAAGGAATCAAAGTGTGATCTGTTAACGTCACTCTCTGTATTTGCATGCACATGGAGACATACAAAACTGAAGTGAATACATCAGTGGGAGAATGTGTTACAGGCAAACAATAAAGATAAGACCAAATCCAGTGGTCAAAACATTTAATGTGTCTTCATTCAACATGTCATACTTTCATCTATTAAATGTCATTGCCTTTGAGCTTTGCTTTTAAGACTGAATTCTAGCTTCATGTTAGCATTTACAATCAGAAAACTAAAAAGAGGTTTTATGAGGGTAAGGTGCATGATTCAGGAAGCCAGATGCACTGTTCCAGTCTTTATAGATTCATCCATGGTCAGTGATGTTGTCTTAAGAAGAGCCCATGGCTTTGCACTGTTTGTTTTTCTCTGATCTTTACAGTGCTTCTCAGCTGTGGCCTTAAAACTCAAATGAGTCAGGTCTGCAGCCCATGTGATAAACAGCTGTTGCCAGCTCCTCTCCACCCTTGTGTGTGGACACACCAAAGACCTACTCCCCAATGAAAAGGTTTATTTAATAATTTGTTCAGATGAAGTATGGAATCATTGTGTTGTCTACAGTAACACCGATTCAGCCCACTAACCCATATACATGAACTGCACTAATTCCAAGTGTATAAATATCTGCATTGCATTAGATCAAGATGTTGCACTCAGATGAGACTGGAACAGTGCATATGGCTTTACTTTGCGGGATTGTGCTGTGTTTTATGCATAACACAGTCATATAAAGATCCCTTTGGATTATAGAGAGCCAGTCTGGGACTGTCAACAGCCTTTGGCTCAGAGGAGGCATTCCAAATATTGACCGATTTTGGCTTGTAATGCTCAATAATCCCGTTCACAGCAGCTCTTTGGCTGCTGAGGTAATCAAACAGGCACAGCGATGGCTATTGATTTTGTGTGATTACATCCTATCCTGACATTCATTTACATTTATTAAACTGTGGTAGCAGTCTGAGGCAGCCCTTAGGAGATGCATTGGTTCTCTGTGTCCAACAACTACTGGATCATGTGCCTTTGATTACGGGCTCAAAACTGTCAGTCGGTGAATCGGTGCTTTTTTTTCCCCATCTAGACCCCTGTTTCAAATTAAGATGTATCATCTCGCATCTCAGAACTGTTTTCAGAGGGCAAACTGATCTTCCCTCTATCATGTCCACGTCAGCCCCTTGGAAGGTAATGAAAAATATGTGGAAAATAAGGTTCTCATATGTGAACCTCACAGTGATGGCTTGGATGTTGGTCACAATAATGATACTTAAAATATTGATACTGGAAGTTTACATAGCTGAGCATGAGAGTCCCTCCACCACCACCCCGCCTCCACTGAGTCAGATCTCCTCTGTTGCTCCCTGGGAAAGGGATTATCTTACAGGCTTCCTCCTGACAGCGTAGACACTGCAATGACAAACAAGGAGGTTTTATGAAGCTCCTCTAAAGCAAAGGAAGAAGTTACTGTTAGTTCTGTAAGGAACATTGTGAAACGGAGTTAGTGGGTGAGGTGACTTCCTTTAGGTCAAGAGTGCTGCTGTTTTACAACCCCAGTGCAGCACATGAATTCCCTGTTAACCTTTGTGTGGGCCCCAGGTCAGGCTTGGAAATGCCTTATGCTAGCACGTGCTCAGTGAATGACAGGAATACGGATGCGCACACTAGCCCTGCCTAGTCATTTAGCTGTGCTGAAGAGATTCGTGGAATGCGTCTTTCCCAGGGGGACAGATTTCCAGGAACAGTTTTGCTCTACTGGTGTGCAATGAGCCAATCCCAGAGCAGGCGGCTGGGTGTGCACATGCCTGCCCGGGTGTCCCTGAGAGAAGTTGTTAGCCCACAGGCAGCACTACCGCTAGCCAAGCCTCCCTTTTGTCTACTTCCCTAAAATGCTTCTTTTGTGACCCAGATCTAAGACACGGCTTATCAGAGTGATCTCTGTTAACGTTAGGAGGAAATATGGCTCAGCACCGATGCCTTCGCAGCTTTAACTTTCACCCTGTTCTGCCCCTTCTTGAGCTCCAGACATTGTGCACTTCCTTCTTCTCTTCTGGCACTGGTATTGACTGTGGACTCGTTGCTATTGAGGCTCCACCCTGCAGCTCTGAGACATGAACCACAGGGGGCTTCCTCCCTTACCTTTGAGGAGACAAAGAAACAGCCTTGTATCATTTACAGTTGCATGACTTAAATTACCTGCTCAGTAGAATGGCTTTGAGAGACATTATTATTTTGACATGTAGGGTCCTGTGTCATTCTTACCCCAGGAGGAGTTAACAGCTCAGTGGAGCTGCCAGTCCCTTTTTCCAGGCACTCCTAGAATCAGCGTTCATTTCCCAGGCTGCAGGAAAGTTTGGGCTTAAAAAAGAGAGTGAATGAATTATTGACCGTGATTGGGTGAAGGATGTCAAGTAAGAACATATTAGAAACATAATAAGCAAAAATGTTACACATCTTTAAGACCCTTATATGTGAATGTATTGTTTCTGTCTGATGCATTGTTTGTTTGTATTTGTTATTATAAGATGCTCATTAACGGTATCAAGGTTGCATGGCTTTGACTGATTATACAAACATCAAAAACTCAGTGATTTTTGTGGGTTTTCAGATTTTGAGATACATGAGGATGAAAGAGGATGAAGTGTGTAGTTTAATCAAACATGGGAATAGAATAGTATCCACAAATCAGAAATATTTTAAGACCCTAGCAAGCAGAAATGTAGATGTGAGTTTATTTTTGACATTGTGAGTGAATGTGTAAATGAAAGTGTAGTTCTTTTTTTGTTTGTTTTTTTTAATAAGATTTTACTTTTCTATGTGACTGGATATGAAGTAGTAAAAGTAAATCTACACAACTGCAAATAAACAGACTTCAACCAGACACTTGGGAGACAATTACATCTGCAAGAAAATCGCTACTGAACAGTCTGTTATTACACTCATAAGGTCGCTGTGATCCCCAAGATAGCCATAATACGTCTAAAATGTTTCTGCAAATCACACCATTCAAAAAGGTCAGTCAGAATCATTATTACTGGCAATTTTACTATTCATCCAGGGGTGTTTTGCAAGTGCCCTAAAAAAAATCATTTTTGCTTCTGTAACTCTCAATAATCATAGTTGTTTTTTTTAAGTAGCTGATAATTTTAAGTTCAGTAAATCTTAGTAGACTTGTTTTGATAAATATATCAAAGCACCCTGTTTAATGCAACCTGAATCCTTGCTCTCTTTGGCTTTAAGACATAGTAATTTACTTTGAACTGTGTTAAGTCTGTTGGCTTGCTATTATGCTATATCTTGACCTGTTTTTGCAGACGTTAAATTTGATGTTATGCACAGATCAACAGGTGTTACCTGTGGACATGCCGAGACTGGGGACCTAACATGTCCTAACATGACCCACTCTTAACAAGCCACTAAAGACGTTCAAAGCCTTCATTTCAGGTTGTATGTTTGGTCTGTCACGAGAGATGAAATGTCAGTGCCCAAATATTTATTATCTGCCTCTGCAAAAGCACACTTACAGTACATACACTTACACCAATGGAGAATTTTCAGTGGCTTGACTATTTGCATGTGTTATTATCTGCAGAGGATGTTTGCTCTGTGCTGCAGGACTCAGGGACTGAACACACCTGAAGCACCAAGGTCTCAGATGAGGGTGCAGTTGATCTCCTTGGCAACCTTAAGAGAAGCTGACTGTTCGCTCAAAAATATATAACTTAATTACTTTATGGCTGTTTTTATTGTTGTTAAAATGAGTCACTGTGACTAACCTGGATAAAACCCACATGAATCTAATCAGACAGTAATGCCAGAGTAGTGTGGGCTATATTCATACACAGAATGCCTGGTTCAGTGGGTTTTGCCAGAAGGCTGTGTAACATTGTTCCCTATTGCTTGGATTTGCCTGCCAGGGGTGGTGCCTGTGAGAAATAGCACATTGTTGGAACAAAGAAGGACTTGCACGGCACAGCCGAAGTTCACCGGGTGAAACATGTCCCCTTACTTGAACGCTGTCTCCCATTCCTTGCCAAGTACCACATGTGGAAGTCATTTCACCCTAACCTGCTTTCCAGCTGTTGCCTATATTCCATCTGGCTTAAGTGTAGAGATTAGCTACAGAAGACATTTGCAAATTATCAAGTTCAACAACTAAATTTAAATTGAGCTTGACGCAAGTAATGGTCACACACAAAATGGTAAATTCAGGGAACCAGTTCACTTTTTGGTCAACAACTAATCATGTGCAGTGGAAAAGTTATGGCCATGTGAAATTGGTTGACCGAAGCAAAGTGTTGGAGTCATGAAACACATCAAGTTGTCTTACTGTGGCTGTGGTCGCAATAAACCTCTGACTCTGACTTTTCTCATTAATAGGGATAAAACAAAAAAGTAAAGTCTTAACCTCACTCTCTGATCACATTGTCGTGGTGCCACCAGCAATACAAGATGTGTGAGCGCCCTCTTGTGGTCATCTGGTAGTAGATTTCAGTGGGGAATTGTCTGACAGCTGTAATGAAGGAGAAAAGCATCATCAGTAATGTAGAAAACAGAAAAGAGCATGGCAGCCTGCCTTAAATCTCCTCAGTGCCAACAGAGATTTGTTTCAAACAGTGAGGTAATTTCATGATAAGTACTGTAATATATTATCCACTACAGTGTGGAAGAGTCTTAATGATGCTGTTAGCTTTCCATAGGAGGTGACAAGAACCTCCAAAATTATGGAAATAGATTACTGCCAGCAGAAATTGTATTTGAACTGCATACATCTAAATATATCATGCTCATGCTTGTCTGTGGAAATATATTAAATGGTATATATTATATACCATTATAATATATTAAAAAGTTCAATTTGTAGGGCACATTTTGAAACCACATGCAGTGACTTGAACGTGATCATTATTGAACTTAACTTTTAAATGTAATTTCAAATTTGATTTTCCTAAATCAAATTCAGTTTTCTTAATGCAGATTCGGCTTCCTGAGACACTCATCTGGGCACACAGAACTTTTGTTCCCAGTATGAACTCTGAAAGGCAGCCACAGGTCATGTGGCACTGATTTTCTCCCTGTTTGGTGAAAGAGCTGCAAATCGTGTCATTTGTTTGGGCCTAGTGGGCATAATGTCAACCTGATCAAGCTACTCAAGCTAAAAGAAATACGACCCGGTGTGCGGCTCTTTCACCTAGTGGGGAGATTTGATCATTGGCTGAGGAGACAAACAAAGCCACATGGCTTGTGGGTAAGGTTAGAGTGGAGTGCGCCCACTGTCTGAAGTAACTGCCTTCCAGTTGGCTCAAACAGAATAAAAATCCTGTGCGCCCAGATGTGCATCACTGAAAACACTGTCACACTGCAAACTGCATTTGAATTGGAAGAGCCAAACCTGAAATGATCATAAAGGTTAAATTCGGCAATAATCACATTACATTTCAAGCCATTCCATTCAGTTTGAAACTGTCTTGCAAATTAAAGTTTTGAATCAATCAATTTAACAAATCCACTTTGTTTCCCTCAATTTCGATTTCATTATGTCTTGTTTCAGATACAGTTTTGACTGACTCTGAATTTCTTTTGATTTTATTTGGATTCAGTTAAATTTTTAGTATCTTGATAGTTCAGTTTATGAGGAGCATGTGTGGTATCTGATTATGTAACACAGAGAATTGCCTTTGGATAGAATGTACTGTGTCAATGTAGGACTAATTCACCTAGTCCCATCTGTCACCAGATGCAGCACTATTTAGACATTACAGCTCAAAACAAAACAAAACAAAAGATAGTTCAGAGATTATAGTTTCAGTGTGGCTTTAGTGTTTTTATGCACTTTAATCTCAATTGTGTTTGAGTTTACTCAACTTATTGTATCAGTTTCATTTATCTGTTTTATATCTTTGTATAAGTTGTCAAAGAATTTACCAGTTTATCTTTCCCCAGCCTCCATATTAGGCCTTAGATGCCCCTGTGCTGCACTACAGTTGATATTCCCTCTCCTTTCTGCCCTGCCGAGTGCTCTGCCTTCTTCTGGAAGCAAGTAATCTCTTTCACTGACACATGCAAAGCCACCCACAGATGATAAAGCTCATTTGTGTCTGCTTACTAGGAGAAATTACGCATTATCCATTCTTATAGGGAGGCGACGCCGAAACACATGGTCGGGATGAAGCAGAAAAAGGAAATCTTCCATTATTGAAGGCTGCCAAGATTTGAGATAATGTTCTGAGGAAGTCGAACAGCTGTCTTCACTGTGAAGAACAGGTAAAGCTATATCCCGATGCTCAAGTCAGTGACAACACAGTAGACACTTGGTGCTCTCATAGTGTGGATTAGTATGGTAGTTATCTGTACTCTAGGTTGTGAAACTCCTTTGTTGTAATCTACACCGGTGCCACACATGCGTCTGTGAGCTTCCATTTCAGTACACAAGGACTTTGTTATTTGATCAGCTTGTATCATGGCATTGGTTCTCAAACTGGGTGTTGGGACCAATGGGAATCTTCTGATAATTAAGCGAATGAAACATCCTGAAAACGGAGTTGTTCTTTGGCTGGATTGTTCATCACTCTGCATATGCAGCCTGGGGGTCATGTGACAGGGGGTCATGGTTAGGCATTGCTTCATTTAAGGGATCATGAGCCAAAAAGGTTGAGAACCACCATGGTAAGACAAATATTCTATTGCTAAGACTATCATAGATTGTGGTGCTGTGGGCTGGAATGTTATCTTCTTCCATTTGTCCATAGTAAAAATGAAAATTTCCAAGGCACGACTCGATATTGCAGCTGACAAGGTCAGTTTAGCAGTCAATATCAGCATTACTTATTTTTCCCCTTATAACCATTCCATTTAGTGTCCAGTAGAGGGAGTTGCTGGATATCTAATTTGTTCATCTAAACTGGACTTGAATCTTTTTCCATCTGCAGCTGCTCTCCAGGTCCTCTGTTGCTTTTAGAGTGATGTTCAGAAACATAGTTTCATAGTTTTTGGGAAACAAATCTAATTCATATCAACAGAAGGCTTCTCCCCTTGTTTCCTTTGATATATGTAGTTGATCTATAATAGAGATGTGGCATTCTGTGTGGGACAGCTAGTTAGATAATTTTAAATTCGTAAGGCACATAAATGCCCCATTTTCTGATAAGCTAAACAGTAAGTAGAATAATGAGTCAGAATGGTATTACATAACAGGTGTGGCACCATCTGAAAGTGGTAAATTCCACAATTTAGTAATGCTATTCTTCATGCACTGATGGTTTTCAGTATTTTTTTTTCCACATTCCAAGCCCCTTTTCAATGAATGAGAGGGTATTTGCTTTCGGACTAGAACAACTGTAATGCAGTATTAAGACTTAATAGCTTCATTTCCCATTAATTTTCTAAGTATTATATAACAGGTCAACACTTAACACTTAACATCAAGTTGCATCATTATTTTAACATCTAAATCTTTGTTGTAGAGCTAGTTGTTACAGTAATACAGGATAAAATTACATGTAAACGTTTGTCAACGCACAAGTGGAAAAGAGATTAAATCCAAATGTAATTCCACTATGCATTCTGCTCTAATGGTGCTTAAAATGCAATGGTCATACAGGTCATTTTAGGTAAAAACATGACAACATTCCCATAATGATAATAATGTCACGGAAAGGTATGTAGTTTGATTTTGCTGAATAGTGTATTCATGGTGAGTTGTTCACAACATCTCAGTCTCTAGCAGGCAGAAAGCAGGTGGAAGTCACTGTGTGTGTTGCTAGTCATCTCTGCATCCAGCATCATCTCTGCACCTCTTTGCATTTATGCAACAATGGCAGACTCCTGTCCTCCCTGCCATCCAGCACACTGAGCCTTGTCTGGTGGGACAACCTTAGGCTCTCAGCTGGCCAACTTTAGCCCCGCAGCTTGCATGGCCTCTCTAAGCCTTTTTTGGGGTTGTGGTGAGCCAAAGTAGATTTACCTTCAATAACCATTTATTAAATCTCTATCCATTAGACTCTGAGGCTTCCAAGAGCTGGCTGCATTAAGCCCGATTATGGGACGCCCAGCAGAGGAAAGGGGTCTATGTGTCAAGTGTGTCATCGAGTGATTTATATCCCAGGCTGGGATCTCTGTCTTGTCAGTCGGGAGTAAGCTGCAGAGAGGAGAGGGATGCACTGAAATCCTTAATGATGGTGAAACATTGCTGAAATTTAAAGTGCAACCTGCTGTCATGCCTTGGTTCTGCAGCGGGTTTGCAGGGCTTCTGTCTGATCTTTGTTGTTGTTGTTGATACTGCTGCTGAACACTGACCAGTCGCCAGAGGATTGTTTTTTTTTTAAGTCAGTTTGGCTTGCTGCTGAAACTTGTCATCTGAGTCTTCAACATGGAGACAAAGGGCCCGAGTGGCACCTTTAAACGATCCTCCCTCAAACGCACCACATCTGGCTCGCAGAAGGTAAGATGAAGCCTGTTGGGAGGCAACAGTTTCACATTCAACAGGTGATTCAGCATTCCCTTACAGAGTTGGCTTCAGCTGGTTTCCTGGAGTGTTTCAAATTATCTTGAGAACTATCTTCTATGCTATCCTGACCTTTTGCTTTAATATTTATACTGATTCATTTTGAAAGAAAGACCAGTGCTTGAACAGTATTCAGCTCTGCATATTTATCTGACCAATGCTTCATATTAGTAGTTTCTTGCTAACTTTTTGCATCCAATAAATACATGATTGATTATCAGTAGAATATTTGTGTCGCCCACCCTGTCACATGGTAACATTACTATAGGCTGGCCACATGCAGGTCATAACCTATCACGTCAAAGTCACTAGGTCTCACAGTGTTACATGTAAACTAAGTTAATTCAGAACTGCTCGTCATACACCACTGGTGTGTGAGAGAGCAGCACATGGTCGTGCAGAGATCAGCAGCACGTGTTGCTGCACTCCCAGCCCTGCAAGGGAACTGCTAAGTGATTTTTGAAGCTGAGCAGCTTCAAAAATCTCGCTCCAGTGCAGCGGTTTAATCCTTCATAATGGCCCAGTATGGGCAACCATAGCTTTGCCAGATTAAGGACTTTTATTCTTTCTAATGTCTGCTTTCATGTGATTAACACACTCCTGTTAATATGTCCTTGAAAGCAAGGAGGATGCAATTTGTATGTAATATTACATGCATCTACTCCCAATCCAATGTGCAGTGTGTACTGGGATTACAACACACATGCTACATTTACGGCCGCTACATTTATGTTGCTTGTGCAGGTGCATAGAAGTAGAGAAGGATGGTGAAACCGTGAGCAAAAGAAAACATAAAATCATTTTCATATTTTAATGGTCTGAATAACTTGTAGAGCATGAAAATTTTCAAATCTTTCCAATTGTAAACGAAAATGTTCAGTATGTAGTTCCATCATCCTGACACGATGCATTAACTGCAACAGCATATCTGACACTAACATAATCAAAAGAATTTAGTCTGATGGGAAACTATGCATTAGACCAGGCATTATTTTGTCAGATTATAAATGATGAGAGTATCTGTTAGTATTGTGTACATTTTAGTCCATATCCATCAAGCAATAAGCAATGTTATGGCTCTTTTCTAAATAGTGCTACACTTTTAATGAGATTGAACATGTTGCTAAATATAAATTCATTGGGTGCACAGACCAGAAGGTTGGGAAACAACAGATTATATTTTTCCTCATATATATATTTTTCATGTTGTCGCTATTCTGTTTAATCCTGGGTTTATCTTCTTTATTCACATGATAGGTGAATACTTCATCATTTACAGTGGGCTATAGTATGCTCGTGGATTTATTTTTCCATTCATACTGTAACATCAGAAATATAGGAATAGCAATATAATATTTTTTTGAATATTCTGGATGGCAGTCATGTGAATTAAAAAGGGGGGTAAAGTCTTGTTTGCTGCAAGTCCTCACTAAGATCCTCAGTCATAAGCCACATTTGAAGCAGCCTTTTTTTTTTTTTTTTTTTTTTTTTTTTTTTAAAA